>CABHPH010149564.1:13899-38861 GCA_902168325.1 Peromyscus nudipes
TCCCAAATCTTACAAACTTCCCTCTGCCCTCTAAGAGGGAATATTTCATTTGTATGATGTAGCTACACAATAATGCACAGCACACACACACACAACACACACACACACACACACACACACACACACACACACACACACACACACACACACGGTTCCAGGAAATGTTGTGCATGACTGTTCTTTCTCAACAAGCTGATGTAGGTAGGTTTCTATAGACAATTTAATTACTGCTTCTCTTGGTGAATAGAATGAAGGCCTGTGGATGTCCTCCTGGGCAGCAATTTCTCTGTGGACTTTGTGCATGTCCAAGTCCTTTGAATTCAAGACAATGGTGTCTAACATCAAACATCAATCTATAAGACACAATTATTTTATTAATTTTTATTTTTTTCATTTTTCTTTATTAAGAAATTTTCTACTCACTCCACATGCTATCCACAGACCTCCCCTCCTCCCACACACCCAGCCCTCTTTCCCAAGCCACCCTGCATCCCCACATCCCCCAAATTGACGTCTCCCATGGGGAGTCAGCAGAGCCCAGCACACTGAGCCTAGGCAGGTCCCAAGCCCCTTCCCACTGCACCAAGGCTATGCAAGGCGTCACACCACAGGCACCCGGATTCCCAGAAACCTGCCCATAGACCAGGGACAGATCCCGATCCCCCTGCCTGGGTGCCCCCCCAAACAGTTTGAGCCAAACAACCATATAAGACACAATTTTAGAAGGAACAGCCTGTGTGTCAAAGGCATTTTGGTATTTATTGAATATAGAAAGTTACTATTTTGTGAAGTTTCATTTCAAGATTGCATATTTATTATGGGTAAGCAACAACATCCAGCTCAAACAAATGCCCAGTTAAAATTAACATTCGAGTTCACAAAGGTGTGCTCCTTCCTCTTAGAGTTGCTGGTCAGTTCACAGAGTGCAAACAGACTTCCTTCTGTTTTTTTCTCACAGCATCCCCGTGTGGCAGGTTGGAGACTATTTTGTAATCCCCACATAGTAATCACCTTTTCCTTGTATTTGTCTGTCTCTGGAGAACTTTGGTGTTCACCTAGTCATTAGTAAATAACTTCTTCATCAGGAGTTTTCCTTCTTTGAGAAGGACTTCCAACTGGATCCCAAGTGACACAGTGCCACCTTCCTTAAAGAACAAGGAGGGTTTCTAGCTTAATCTGTTTGTTCAGACAGCAGAAACAGAAGATCTACTGTGTAAAGGTACAGGGGTAACTATTTTCCTATAGAATAATCAGAGTTTAGCATTCTGGTATCTAATATCCTCCTGAATTCATGCCTCTTTACCAGGAGTCTAGATATCACAAGTGCTTTCTCTAAAGGAGACAATGGGGATATTTCCAAATAGAAGATGATATCATTATCACACTTTGAAATCTGTTTTGAAGATAGTGCTTATAACATGGATAAGTCAGTTTTGACACTCTAAGCAAACAAATGAACGATTGGATGAAGTCTGTCTAAGAACAACCACTTTCTTGTTTGTTGAGCTATGTAGCATGTATTTCTAAAGTAACGTTTTCACAGAACTTTACATGGACTTTTTATAGGCTCATGATCAAGTGTTTTGTTAATATGGATTTTATAGATAGAAGGACAATTTATATTAGGATACAGAAAACACATCTACACACACACACACACACACACACACACACACACACACCAACCAATGTGGATATATTAATAGAATAAATAAAGCTTCCATGCACTCCCACTTTCCTTTACTTTTGAGATTCATCTTTATGCTCTTTTTTGTCTTAAATAAGTTAATATTTGCAATGATTAAGCAGAGCAGTGGCATAAAATACCTGTTTTAGAAACCATTACTAGCTAGGTAGTGGTGGCGCATGCTTTTAATCTCAGCACTCAGGAGACAGAGGCAGGTGGATATCTATGAGTTTGAGGCTAGCCTGGTCTACAAAGTGAGTTCCAGGACACCCAGGGCTGTTACACAGAGAAACCCTGTCTTGAAAAACAAAACAAAAAACAAACAAAAAGGAAACCATTACTAATAATAACAATTATATTTAACACAGTTTTTTAAATTAC
Organism: Peromyscus nudipes; assembly: GCA_902168325.1. Lineage (NCBI taxonomy): Eukaryota > Metazoa > Chordata > Mammalia > Rodentia > Cricetidae > Peromyscus > Peromyscus nudipes. The sequence continues at coordinate 15,968 of CABHPH010149564.1, forward strand.
TGGTTTAGTCAATTATTTAATTTTACCATCCACTAATGGATTATGACTTTTCATTTATAAAATACTATGAATAACCTGCCATAGCTTAATTCTCAAAGATTCACATTAGGCAATTTCATGGAGAGTACAGTGCATTTTAATAACACGTGTATCACAATAAGTATATTTCAATTATATTTAAATGACATTCTCTTGGCTATTATTCTCAGTTATGTTTCAAAAAGTATAAGCATAATTATAATTTCAAAAAAATTAGAATCTATTTTGAGAGAATTCTTCAAGAAGGACACTGGCACTCCCTGTATGGAACATGATATAAGATATAAGATACAAGAATACAGTCTCATGACGATATCAATAAAAAGTGTGAGAGGCATTCTCTGGTTCTTCATGTACAGTCTCAGAGCAGGCATCATTAGGGATTTTTCAATTCTTCGTGGGAGCTGCTCTTCAAAACTATTTTCTTTTAAATATTTATCTTTATTTTCTGTGCATCGGTGTTTTGTCTGCATATGTGTCTATAAGGGTTTTGGAGCCCCTGGAACTGGAATCACAGACAGCTGTGAGCTGCCATGTGGGTGCTGGGAATTAAAACCCGGTCCTCTGGAAGAGCAGTCAGTGCTCCTAACCACTGAGCCACCTCTCCAGCCCTGTCAAAACTGTTTTTGAGAAGGAATTACAAGTATTTCCTATGTAGTTTATTCACCTAAAAGTGGATTTCCTGTGTGGAGTGTGTTATATGATGTGATAGGCACTTGAATACGAGGAAAAATCAAAAGAAGCTTCTCTGGGTTTTAATCCAGTATGCAACAGATACTCAAGTGTATGGGAATATGTTTCTTCAATAACTACGAAGCATCTCATATCTTCACTTTTTTTCAGAGGAAAATAGGATCTTTGGAGAAATTAGAAGTTATTAAGTAAAAAAGTAATTAAGTAAAATTATTAAGTTAAAAAAAACTAAGTTTCAAAATGAGGTACGTATTTTATTTGTTTCTCTGTCCTTTCTCCATCTTTACCCTTTTCAGTCTCTATTTACTATTTTGTGGTGCTGGGTAATGAACCCAGGGTCCTGTTCATGGCAGACAAACTCCTTACTAGCATGCTCTGCTCCCACTCATTGTTCTTATTTATTTATTTTTAGACAGAGTGTTTCTGAGTTACTCAGGTTGGCCTTGAACTCACTCTGTCACCCCGGTAGGACTGAACTCACAATCTTTCTGTTACTGCTTCCAGAAAGAATGACGTTCTATTATGTGTTCTAGTCTAAGTATAATGAGTCACAGAGAATTAACTTTTTTTTTTTTGGTATGAGTGCTCTATTTGCATGTATGACTGCATACCCGAAGAGGGCATCAGATCCCACTATAGATGGCTGTGAGCCACCATGTGGTTGCTGGGAATTGAACTCAGGACCTCTGGAAGAGCTATCAGTGCTCTTAACCTCTGAGCCATCTCTCCAGCCCCGAGAATTAACTTTGTAACAGCAAAATTTATATTGTTTAGCTCTTGGGCTCAAATTTAGAATGTTTAGAGTGTGAATCCATAAGACTTAGGACAACTGTGTCTGGCACAAAGAAAAATGTTGCTAGTGTTATGGTTAGAGTTACAATAATGGACCCATTTATAGCCAGTCATGGATGGAAGAAAGGTTTATGGGGCCTTATCTGTCACTGTTGAACTACTACTGCTAGATTCAGAAAAAGGGATAAACATTACCTTCAATGTGTATCCCATGGTAACCCCAGTATGTTACAATGGATAGTCCTAATCCAATGAATCTGAGAGAGGAACAGAGAGAGAGGAGGAAGGGTTGAACACTGTTGAAAGAATATAAGAAATGGTGAGAGGAGAGAGTAACAGGAATGACTTATATACATACACATGTGAAATTGTAAGAGAAATAATAAAAGTTGACAAAAATGCAGTCTCTGTACCAATGTGCTCTCTATTTGAAAACACAAAACTTCAATACTTATTTGTCAGCCCCATCATCTTTAAGATCAGATACTTGAATATCACATGAGGTTTCTTTGTCCCAACTTTCCCAGGGACTAATTTGAAGTCTCTGTTCTTTCCAGCTATGACCCAAATGGTAGTGTCTCCTGGAGGTAGTGACTGAGGAATGTATTGAGGGTATATGTTGAAGAGAGCATTAACCATGTATGCTAGTGGATTACATGTGGAGCAAGAGAGTAAGAGACCCAAAGCTGAATTAGTCTGGCATTAAATTCTTCTTTGCTGAAGGATTTATCACATTTTCAGCAGGTATTTACCATGGATTTTGTAAACTAAGAAAGCTATTTTATAATGAGATTATGTAGTCAAATAAGGTAAGTGGTCAAACCTGAACTTCAACAGGTTATGCTGTAGCACAAGTTGGTATTTTAAAATTCCTGTTTATTATTCCTTCTGAAACACCATCCTTGTTAATATGTAATATTTGTGAAAGTTTCATTTTTGCCTAAGCAAGTTTGAATTAAAGTTAGACAATTATCTACATAAGATGCTTAAGTAATATGGTTCAAATAATTTTTTTCTCTTTCTCATTTTTCTCTCTTCAAATAACATGCATATATATTTGCTTTTATTAATAACATCATATATATTTAGAATGGTATAATGGTTGTTCATAGTGTGTTAACTATACATTAAGCAGTATTCTGAGCAATTTCAACCTATAACTCACTACACTGTTTTCTTCCCTATTTTATAATGTGTTTACTTGTGGGGGTTACTGAGAATTGAACCCAGGGCCTCATGTACTCTGGGAAAGGCATACTTCAGCAATATGTTCATGTCTTTTCTTAATTTTGACAGGTAAAATACAATATCAAAATGTTATATGTGACCAATGGAAGTAGAATGAGTACGTTTACACTTTTGGGATTGACTGACAACCCAGAGCTGGAAGTCCCCCTGTTCATAACATTCACCTTCATCTATCTCATCACACTGATTGGGAACTTGGGCATGATTGTGTTGATCTGGCTGGACTCCCGTCTCCACACTCCCATGTATCTTTTCCTCAGTAATCTCTCTCTGGCAGACTGTGTTTACTCCTCAGCTGTGACTCCAAAGGTGATGGCTGGGCTTCTCACAGGGGATAAAGTTATCTCCTATGGGGGATGTGTTACTCAAATGTTCTTCTTTGTGGCTTTTGCCAGTGTTGATTGTTTCCTACTTGCTGTTATGGCTTTTGACAGACATGCTGCAGTTTGTAAGCCCTTACATTACACCACTACAATGACTACTAGTGTGTGTGCTCACATGGTGATTGGCTGCTATGTGTTCAGCTTAGCTGAATCTTCTATCTATACTGGGTTTATCTTTGATCTCTCCTTCTGCCATTCTAATGTTATTCATCACTTTTTCTGTGATATCCCTCCAATCCTGGATCTTTCCTGCTCTGATATATACATGAATGAGATTGTGCTCTTTATCATAACATCCTTCAATGTCTTTTTTGCTCTGATAGTTATCTTGACCTCCTATGTATTAATATTCACTGCTATCCTAAGGATGCGTTCAGCAGAAGGACGGAAGAAAGCCTTCTCTACTTGTGCATCCCACCTCACTGCTGTGACCATATTCTATGGAACTATAATCTTTATGTACCTACAGCCCAGTTCTAGTCATTCCATGGACAATGATCAAATGGCATCTGTGTTCTACACCATAGTAGTTCCTATGTTGAACCCAATTGTCTATAGCTTAAGGAATAAAGAGGTTCATAATGCCTTAAAGAAAGCCATTGAAAAGATGAATTCTGTTCAATATCTAGTTTTAATTAGAAAGTTATACAATTTGCATTATTAATCATTCGTTTATTGTGTAGCAGAAAATCCCCTCATTTAGTGGCTCAAGAACATGGTTTACTATCATATATACTTGAGAAGCCCCTTTGTTTTGAGTGTGGAATCACTCATGACATTTTGTATGTTTTGCAACTTCGGCTGAGCTGGTGTTCCAAGATAGCCTCATTTCCTTTTATTGTTAATGATACTGGGCATTTTCTAGGCAATCTTTGCTCATCTATGCTGGATCTCTTATCCTTTAGAGCATAATTCAGCTGGCTTACTCAACATTTTCAGGCAGTATTCTCATAGACTATTATGTAACTCACAGGCTTATTCAAATGTTAAGTAAAACAAGTATGAATTTCTTCCACCACTCTACATCAGGAGATGGCAGTTAAGCCTCACCAAACGTCAAATATGAAGAGGGAGATACTAGTTTTTGAGAAAGAATATAAGAACAATTAGTCATTTTGGGATGACATTAGATCAGAGCTGATGTGGAGCAATAGTGTTAGTCTGCTAAAGAATACAAAATATGTTCAATGTGTAGAGAATAAGAGATTGTGGAGTTCTCAGTCTTATCTGGGATATACATATCAGACTCATTTTCCCAGGCCTCTAGAATCTTTGTGAAAGAGGGGGCTGGGAGATTGTAAGAAACAGTGATGATAGACAACATCAGGGAAACAGTGTTTTCTGGACACAGCATGGCAGTTATACATATGCACTCCCAATGATTGTGACAGCATGCACAAGATCTGCACAAGCTCAAGCCAGACAAAATCCCAGCATAGAGGGAGGAGGTCAACATGAAATCCCATCTCTAGCCAAGGAACTATTGGTATTTAACAACTACTGGGAGAAGGAAAATCAGTTTTCTTTAGTGATGTGACCATGAGCAGATCAACTACACATGAGGGCAGGCCCTATCCCCAAGACTATTTGGGGGCCACACATTGGACTTTATGTGTTGGGAGGCAGAAAAATAAAACCCAAAATTTGGTGGGAAAGGATGAGAGGGTGGTTATGAGTGGAGTTGAGGGAGGGGTGGCTATGTTCAAACATATCATACGAAAATATCAAAGAATTGATAAAAATATTATTTAAAAGGAAACAAAATATGAAGCCACAAATAGATATTATTTCTCAAAAAGCAGTAGCTCAGGTAGAAGTGTAAAAACAAACTGTCTGGACTGCTATGTTTTAGATGCTATGATAGGATTAATGTCTGTTTCCATTGTCTCTTTCTGCCATTAAAAGAGTATTAAAAGTCTTGGAGTATTAAAGATCTCTCTTCTTCATTTCTATTGTTCATTCAGGGAAAGAAAATGAAAAGAGATGGGCAATGTTTTCTTTAACAATTAAGATACTGGCTATACACACTACTACTGAGCCTCATATTCTATCCAGAATTTAGTCTCATAGCCATAACCAATTGCTATTGGTATCGAATATCTTGCTGAATGACAAAGTACCTACCTGAAATCCAAATATTCTGGAAGAGAATAAAGGTAGAGTTTGGAAGTAAACAGTTCAATAAGTGGTATCTGAATCTAAACTACCAAACTTGCTTAAAAAATGAATAAATGTAAAATAAATTACCTTGTATTTTCCATCCCTGGAACTTCTTTTACTAGACTCTGAGTAACTTCTTTAACACAGGCATTCTTCATCATTCCCATCATTCCCTGTTGCTAGTAACCACTTAAGGTCTTTTTTTTTTTTTTGGTTTTTTCGAGACAGGGTTTCTCTGTGTAGCTTTGTGCCTCTCCTGGAACTCACTTGGTAGACCAGGCTGGCCTCGAACTCACAGAGATCCGCCTGCCTCTGCTTCCCGAGTGCTGGGATTAAAGGCGTGTGCCACCACCGCCCGGCCCCACTTAAGGTCTTTTACCATTGTCATTTAATTTACATAAATCTCAGAAATATTATGTGTTTTGTTAAATAAATATAATGATGTAATTTATGTTTGAATCTCTTGAATCATATGTAATATTACAAAATCTGGATTCAAGCTTCATGTCAAAACTAATCAGAAGTGATAAAGGTCACTTCATTTTGACCAAAGGAATAATTCATCAAGAGGAAATTATGATTCTGAACACATATGCTCCAAACTAGGGAACATCCAATACCAGTCATTAGTCCAGAGATTTACCCCAACACAGTAATAGCAAGAAACTTCAATACCCTACTTTCACTAGCAGACAGGCCATGTAGACAAAAATAAACAGAGAAACAGTGGACATAAATGAAGTCATAGATGAAATGGACCCAATATTTTATATTATGATTATAGATTATTTAAATGTGTTTGGAAGGTAAACATTATATTGGATGCATGTGTGAGAAAAATAGTAATTCAGTTGCTTAAGTAAATAGAACAGTAAATGGCTACTGGGTGGGATGAGAAAGATCATAATAGTGTAAGGTTAGCAACAGAAGGAGGCAATGAGCTTTGTTTTGGGCATTTAAACCTGAAGATTTTCTGGGATACCCCAGGACCAATTTAGAACTAAAATGAAGAAATGTATTTGAGAGTTATCAACATGAAAATAGCATTTGATTCCTGGAGAATTCTATCAGTAAGAGATTAGGTTTATTACTGGGTAGCTCAACACAAAGTGTGAAGACTGATGTTCATAAGCCATGCAAATGCCAGGTGGGCATAGCAAACCTCCTGTATTCCCAAAGCACGGTATATGGAGACAGAAAACCCCTGGTGCAAGCAGGTTAGCCAGACTAGGTGTATTTGTTAACTCTGGGTTCAGTGGAGGGTCACTGAGGAAGCTGTCGATGTCACCATTGGGCCTCTTTATATGTGTGTGCCTACACACATGCAAATAAACATACACATAGCCATGCACAGATTCTAGTATATTATTGTTTAGTTATGCTTTTTTTCTATTACAGGAAAAATGACTTAATTCAGCTAAGTTCTTCACCACTATGTAACAAGGACAACCTTTCTTCTAGTCCTTACCAGTATATTCCTTATTTCTTTTTCTGATCCCACCAGAACAGCCTTTGGTTTTCTGTCCATGTGCAGCTACAAGCACTCTGACCATAAACACTTACGTAGTTCCTAAGAAGACTGATATTCTTCTATGATTATCTCCTAAATGCTCACCAGAATTACCCTGAAAATTCCATTCACAAGATTAAGGCAGTTGCTGCTATTCAGATCAAATCTGTTCCACCTTCTACTTATAATTTAACAAAGTCATGTTTACATTTTTATATATTGGAAATATAATAGTGTTATAATTCTATACTGACAATTTCTGTCTAGGCTATACCTGAACACCCAAAACCGGGTGATAAAAAAGAAATAAATAAGTTTCCTTTCAGTTTTGCAAGCTAATTTCATGATTAAGGTACCAGATGGTTCAGTTTTCTGGTTATAAGTGCATCCTCTGGAAGGCACACCCTGTCCTCACTTAACAGGTGGAAAGGTAACCTTATAGAATGTGGTATGAGTTTGTAAGGGTTTTGGACCTATTCTAGACTATATGGCAGAAGAGATCACTGAGCCATTAAGTGTTTACTATACTGAATATAAAAATCATGAATTTCTGAGCCCAGGTTGCTGTGGGATGTTCTGTATGACAAATATGTTAATAAATAAAGTACTGATTGGCTGGTAGCCAAACAGGAAGTATAGGCGGGACTAACAGAGAGAGAGATTGAGGGACAGGAAGGTGGAGGAAGAGACTGCCAGCCACCACCAAGACAAGCAGCATGTAAAGATGCGGGTAAGCCATGAGCCACATGGCAAGGTACAGATTTATAGAAATGGGTTAATTTAAGACATAAGAACAGTTAGCAAGAAGCCTGCCACGGCCATACAGTTTATAAGTAATATAAGCGTCTGAGTGATTATTTTATATGTGGGTTGTGGGACTGCGGGACTTGTGGGACCTGGAGAGAAGCTCTCCAGCAACAAATGGCGCCCAATGGCTCAAATTTCCACCTTAAACCTGAGAATTTTTAATAATCAATTCTAAACAGAGCCAAAACCAGGTTCCTGCTTCATGTCTCATATGGGCAGCTAGACGCCGCAAAATGCACGTTTGAACTACTGACGGGTTCCTGGTGTGCGTGTTTGACCAGCAGTATGGTGAGAATGAGGCATCTGCCAGCGGATAGATTTAGTCTTTACTAGTATTTAAAAAAAAAAAAAGAGGTTTCTGGGCTACACGCTGCTTTGATAAAAGCGTAGACCCACTATTTCTGAAAGTTGATCGCTCCCAAAACTGGCAAAAATGTACCACCGCCATGTTGGGAAGCTGAGCTGGGCGGAGCCAGCAGCCACAGCACTGTTTCAGGCTTAGAAGGCTGAAGTTCAACCAATAGGTTCACAATAAGACTGATTCATATGAAATAGTTTACAATGTATGTAAAAATGTACGTAGGCTTAAAAGACAAAAAAAATACATTTATATAAACAAATAGATAGTTTTTAAAAATAAAGTCTTTAAAATAAGCCACGTAAAGATGGCTATCACACATAAAATCTGGATTATGTTCTCTTTGATATTCATAACTGAAGGAAAACATTTGATTGTAAAAGCTGTTGAGTTATGCCAAAATATAAATTTTAAAGGTACCTTGACTTCAAAATTTGGATATAAGGATATGTTGCTTTGGAAAGAAGTTCTGCTTTTGTTTCCACAGAAAGCCAGAGGCTATGGATTTGTTCCAGACTAAGATACATCAGGTTTGACCAGCCAAGACCATCTGAAAGGTCTCCAATGACACCATGGCCCAGATGATCCAACATCCAGAGCCATCTCAAGGCAACTGGCTCAGACGATACTGACTACTCCATAATCCTAAAATGTTCTTTGTGTCCCCATAAGGTACAGCGCCGCACCTCCAGCAAGAAGTAGTAAGAGAATCTATGCCCAAATTCCCAAATATACCAAGTTGGCTTTGGAGATGGAATGGGCTCACTCCCTCTCTAAACCCAGACTTATTCCTAAAATAAAAAGGTTAAGAGATTCTTCTGTCCCAAATCAAAAGAGCCCTCTGGTGTGGGACAAAAAAAACCCAATATTTTTATTTAAAACAGGTTAATTATAAATGCGATCTCTTTCTAAAAAAGAAAAGGGGATATGATATAGATATATAGGATACAGAGATGATAGGATAAAAGGGTAGATTAATGAATCTACTTTTAAAGAACAACTTGTTTAAAATGTTTTACATTGGTATAGATTTTAGTTCATGTTTAAAATGTTTTACATTGATATAAATTTTAGTTCATTGATACAAACTTAAAGTTGATTTTGTTATACTGTGTGTATATTTCTACTTTTGTTTGAGGTATTATGTTTATGTAACTCATTTAAAATTGTAATGGATAATTAAAAAATAGATTAATAATTAGTCATCTATGATAATCACATTTGTAGCCATGTTAGTTAAGTCTTCTAAGTATACATATATTTCAGATAGAAAGGTAATCTTCAAACACTTCATAGACCTACAGAATATGACATTTAAATAACTTAGAATTCTGTTGACTTGAGACATAATTGCTCCTGGCAGCACCAGATCCCGAGAGAATGTTGGGCTTCTAAGACATTTCCAGTTGGAAGTTTGTCTTCTTGGCACAAAATGGCCTACTGGACAAAAAACTGCCCTTGCCTCGACTGTTGACAGTACGAATACAATGCTGGACAAGCGGGACACAAGGAAAGCAACCACTGGACTCTGCCAAGACAGGGTAAGATGGTCTTTCAGAATTCCTGCTTCTGAAAATGGTCTGTCAGATACTCTAGGCCTGTAGCCAATTTAAATACACCAACAATGCTGAGAAACATTAGGTGACTGTCCAGGCTGTCAGCTGTCTCGGTCTACTCTTGCAAGATTCCCGAAAGTTGCTTGCATCCATCTACCATTTCTCAGGTACCATTATATTTCTTCTCAGGTCTTTGATGTGGTTGAAGACTAGATACTTACAATTTTCCTTAGTTATGATAAAAGATAAGTTAGGTATAAAACCTTAAACTCACAAATATAAGATAGGATATCTTCTTTAATATTGTAACTGTAATTCTTGCTCGATAATTGTTTTGTTATATGTAATTTTACTATGTTAAAGTTAAAACCTTCCTTTTTAAAAAACAAAAAAAGGGGAAGTGCGTGGGATGTTCTGTATGACAAATATGTTAATAAATAAAGCACTGATTGGCCGGTAGCCAAACAGGAAGTACAGGCAGGACTAACAGAGAGAGAGATTGAGGGACAGGAAGGTGGAGGAAGAGACTGCCAGCCACCGCCAAGACAAGCAGCATGTAAAGATGCTGGTAAGCCACGATCCACATGGCAAGGTATAGATTTATAGAAATGGGTTTGTTTAAGATATAAGAACACTTAGCAAGAAGCCTGCCACAGCCATACAGTTTATAAGCAATGTAAGCGTCTGAGTGATTATTTTATATGCGGGACTTATGGGACCTGGAGAGAAGCTCTCCAGCAACACCTGGTATTTAAAGAGTAAAAATTATATTTAGAAGTAAAACCAATAGTGTGGCTCAGAGTTAATTTAATAAGGATATTTATACAGATACAAGAAAGCCAAATGACATTCAGAAAAACAATGAGATAATTTTCCCGAAAGCATCTAGAGAGACTGTTCTATCCATCAAAGATCTATAGTGGCGTATCTCATGTACAATTTTGAGACAATGATGCATGGTACCTATGAGACATTGGATCATGCTACCCAAAGAGAACACAAATGTCTCTGCTTTTTGCATCCCAAGGAGATGCCTATTACTTAGCAATACTAATTTAAGTTCACACCAGTGATTTTGCAAGTACAATTATAGAAAGAACAGTGATGGCATCCATAGGAAGCTAATTGTGCAAGAGTGCAGAATGCAGGAGCTGGATAGACATAGCTATTATCACTTCAGTTTCAAAACATTATATTAGTTTCTTTTCTCTTGTTACGGTAAAATACCATGACAAAAATAGCTTGTTGAAGAAAGACTCTATTTTGCTTATGGTACCAGACTGAGGGTCCATAATGGTGGGGAAGGCATAGCAGTGTGTGGCAGGAGCAAGAAGATGGTTGATCACATTTCAACCACATACAGGAATCAAACAGAATGAATGGGAAGTAGGTCAAGGCTACAAACCCCCAAAGTCCATCTCAGTGTCCTACTTCATCAAAGCCAAATCTCTTAAAGGTCCCACAACATCCCTGAAATAGCTCCACCCCTGGATAGCAAGTGGTTAGATACATGGGACTATGAGGAACATTTTTCATTCAAGTCACTATAGATAGTTTAGACAGCATTGGGGCTGAGGCATGGAATCATTACAGAGGCAGACTAGCTGCAAAAAGGCTGTACTAAATTTACTGTGGCTTAGCAGAGCCAAGAAAAAAGATCCTTAGCATGTTCCACAAAAGGCAAATGCAGCTTGGTAGAGCCACAGGGACACATTGTCAACACAGTTCCAATGCCTGTGAAATACTCTGTGACTTTCTAAAACATTTTCATTTTTATTATTATATAATGATTATGATGTATTTATAGTTTACTGTGATATTAAATACATACAGCCAAGTGTGGAATTACCCAATTGGGGTAACTAATGCTTCCCTCTTCTATAGCTTTGGTTTTTGAAACCATTGAGGATTTCTCTTGTAGCATTATGGTAAACTATAGTCTTTGTACTGTGTTATGGAGGAGTATTAGAACTTATACTACTTCTTTTTCAGCCTTTAGCAATCAGTTTATCATTTAACATTTATATATGAAGATAGTACATGAAGTATTTGTGTTCCTGCTTTTATTTCTCTTTAACATAATGATTTCAGAATTTATCAGCTTTGATGTGAATGGTATAAAAACATCATTTTGGGGAGAATAATAATATTCAATGTGTTTATATATCATGTTAAAGGTGCATTTATCCAATGATCAGCATAGGTTTATTCTATATCTTAGATGTTGTAAGTAGCACAGTAATAACCTCCTTGGTGTGTAAGATCACATAGATATCCTTTTGATGTTCTGATATTGTTTCCTTTGGGTTTTTTTCAAAGCAAGTAAATTTGTATAATTGCATGAATACTCTACATTTTTTTTTTTTTACTGGTTGCTTGGTTTTTCCAAAAGGGTATTATAGCATAAGGCATCTATAACTTTACTCTAAGTTTTTCACTAAGGCCAATGGACTTCTTTAAGTACCTTAAGCAACATCTATCTCCCTCACCAACTCATTCCAATATTCCAGCCCCCAACACCAGCAGGCATTCCTTGTGAACACACAAGCCAAGCAGACCAGGGAAATGGCCCAGCTCCAGCAAGCACCCTCTGCTAACCCACAAGCCACTTCTGCCTAGAAGCCAGTATCCCAACCTCCAACACTAGCAGGCATTCTCTGTGAACACACCAGCCAAACAGGTCAGGAAAACAGGCGAGCTAACTGAAGACATTAACCACTCCCCCTCTCCTCCAAACCCAATCTTCCAGCCTCATTCCTAGCTCTAAAAAGAGCACCTGTTGAGACTTCCTTTCCTCTCCTGCCTACATCTTCAGTGGATCCTCCAGATCTTCCCCTCTTAACCTTCCTTTCCCCACGGCTGCTTTATCTCAGCCCACAGCTCCAGCAGGCAGCCCCTGCTAACAAACAGGCCACTATTAGCAGGGAAGCAGGGAAGCAGGGAAGCAGGGAAGCAGGGAAGCAGGGAAGCAGGGCAGCTTTCTGTAGATGTTTCCCTTTCTTTCTGTTCCTCTAGAATCTAGGGGATCTAGAGTTTAGATCCCCTTCAGATCTCTATCTATCCCCATTTCTAAATGGCAGAAACACATTTTTACCTGCAACCCCCATTGGTGACACCTATCAGGTACACGGAAAATTTCCTACCAGGCAACACACAGTCACTATGCTCTTAAAATCCAGAGAGGAAACAGAAACCAACAAAAGAAAAAAATGCACCCAACAAAGAAATCCAGAAACCAGCATCTAGACCTATAGTCATCTTAATCTGAGATGCCTAGATGCCAGCATAAAAACACAACCATTAACAGCCAGGGTAATATTTTTCTGCTAGAGCCCAACTACCCTACTGCGACAGTCCCTGAATATTCCAACAGATCTGGAGCACAAGAAAAGACCTTAAAACAACATGAATGATGATGGTGGAGGTGCTTAAAGAGGAAATTAATAAATCCCTTAAAGAAATGAAAATGAAAATAAACAGTGAGGAAAATGAATAAAACTGTTCAAGACCTGAAAGTAGAATTAGAATCAATAAAGAAAACCCAAACTGAGGAAATTCTAGAAATTAAAAAAATTAAATATTCAAACAAGAACTACAGAGGCAAACTTTACCAGTAGAATATAAGAGATGGAAGAGAGATGCTCAGGCTTTGAAGATATGATAAAAGAAATGGATACATCAGTCAAATAAAATGTTAGATCTATTAAAAACTCCTGGCATAAAACACCCAGGAAATCTTGGACACTATGAAAAGACAAAAACCTGAAAATAATAGAAATAGAAGGAGAAGACACACAGCTCAAAGGCCCAGAAAGTATTTTCAACAAAATCATAGAAGAATTTTTTTCTACCTTAAAGAAGGAGATGCCTATAAAGCTACAAGAAACATATAGAACACCAAATAGTTTGGACCAGAAAAGAAATTATTCACTGCACATAATGATCAAAGCACTGAACATACAGAACAAAGAAGAGTTGACTACAATCATGAAAACAGAGAGAATAAATAATCTCAAGTCAAAAAAAATCAAAAGAGGGGAAACATACACACACACACACACACACACACACACACACACTAACATACCACCACCACCACCACATGCAACAAAATAATAGGAATTAACAATCATTGAACTTTGATATCTCTCAATATCAATCGTCTTAATTCCCCAGTAAAAAGACACTAACAGAATGGATGTGAAAACAGGATCCATCCTTTGGTAGCATACAAGAAACACACCTCAACATCAAGGTAGATATTACCTCAGGGTAAAGGGTTAAAAATGATATTTTAAGCAAGTGGATGTAAGAAAAAAAGCTTGTGTAGCCATTTTAATATCTAACAAAACAGAATTCAAGCCAAAGTTAATCAAAAGAAACAGAGAAGGATACTTCATACTCATCAAAGGAAAAATCAACCAAGAGGACATTTTACTTCTTAATATCTATGCCCCAAACAAAAGGGCACCCAAATCTATAAAAGAAACAGTATCATAACTTAAATTACATATTGACCCTCTCATCCTGATAGTAGTAGACTTCAGTACTCCACTTTTACCAAGAAACAGTTCATCCAGACAAAAACTAAACAGAGACCTGTTGGAGCTGAAAACCATTATAAACCAAATGAACCTAATGGATATTTACAGAACATTTCATCCGAATACCAATGAATATAGTTTCTTTGCACCTCATTGAACTTTCTCCAAAATTAACTACATACTCAGACACAAAGCAAGTCTCAACAGATACAATAACACCCTGAATCCTATCAGACCACCATGAATGAAAGCTGGATATCAACAACAGAAAGCTTACAAACTCATGGAAATGGAACAACTCTCTACTGAATGAAAAATGAGTCAAGACAGAAATAAAAGAAGTAAAAAACTTTCTAAAATTGAATGAATGAATGAGTTGAATGAAAATGAATGCATTTTCACCCAGACTTATAGAACACAATGAAAACAGTTCAAAGAGGCAAGTTTATAACTAAGTACCTACATAAAAAACTGGAGAGATCTCATACTAGAAACTTAACAGCAAACCTGAAATCTCTAGAACAAAAAGAAGTAAGCACACCCAAGAGGAAGGATGGAAAGAAATAATCAAACTCAAGGCTGAAATAAATAAAATAGAAACAAAGAGAACAATACAAAGAATCAATGAAACAAAGAGTCGGTTCTTGAGAAAATCAACAAGATCAACAAACTCTTATCAAAATGAACTAAAACTCAGATATAGATTATCTAAATTAACAAAATTAAAAATGAAAAGGGTAATATAATAACAGACTCCAAAGAAATACAGAGAATCATAAGGAAGTAATTTAAAAACCTGTACTCTATCAAATTGAAAAATCTAAAAGAACTGGATTATTTTCTTCATAGGTATCACTTACCAAAGTTAAATCAAGGTCAAATAAGCAATTTAAACAGACATGTAGTATACAGGATGTATACATGTGGAAGAATGTAGATAAATCCATACTTATCACCCTGCACTAAACTCAAGTTGAAGTGGATCAAAGACCTCAACATAAAACTAGATATACTAAAATGGATAGAAGAGAAAGTGGAGAATAGCCTTGAACTCATTGGCACAGAATACAACTTTCTGAACAGAACACTGATAGTACAGTTAATAAATGGGTATATGACCAAGAGTGGTATAGCTGGATCTTGGGGAAGATTTATTCCCAATTTTCTAACAAAGTGCCATATTGATTTCCAAAGTGGCTATACAAGCTTGCATTCCCACATACAGTGGAGGAGAGTTCCCCTTGCTCCACATCCTCCCCAGCATAAGCTGTCTTCAGTGTTTTTGATCTTAGCCATCCTGACAGGTGTAAGGTGGTATCTCAGAGTTGTTTTGACTTGCATTTCCCTGATGATTAGGAATGTAGAGCAACTCCTTAAATGTCTTTCAGCCATTTGAGTTTCCTCTGTTGAGAATTCTCTGTTTAGCTCTATAGCCCATTTCTTAATTGGAGTGTTGGGCAATTTGATGTCTAATTTCTTGAGTTCTTTATATATTCTGGATATCAGCCCTCTGTCAGATGTGGAGTTGGTGAAGACCTTTTCCCATTCTGTTGTCTTGTTGACTTTGTCCTTTGCTCTACAAAAGCTTCTCAGTTTCAAGAGGTCCCACTGATTGATTGTTTCTCTCAGTCTCTATGCTACTGGTGTTATATTTAGGAAGTGATCTCCAGTGCCAATGCATTCAAGACTACTTCCTACTTTCTCTTCTATCAGGTTCAGAGTAACTGGATTTATGTTGAGGTCTTTGATCCATTTGGACTTAAGTCTTGTGCATGGTGACAGATATGGATCTATTTGCAGCCTTCTACATGTTGACATCCAGTTATGCCAGGACCCTAAGAAAGACCCAGGGATCGCCCAATGAGAGAGAAATGGATGAGATCTACATGAGCAAACTGGATGTGAGGAGGGTCATGGAGGGCAAGTGTCAGGAGAAAGAGAGTGTTGGGGAGCGGGCAGTCCCAGCTGGATCAGGAACAGAGTGGGAGAACAAGGAGAGATACCATGATAAATGAAGACCCCATGGGAATAGGAAGAAGCACAGTGCTAGAAAGGTCCCCAGAAATCCACAAAGACACCTCCACAATGGACTACTGGCAATGGTCAAGAGAAAGCCTGAGCTGACCTATTCTTGTGATTGGATGGCTGAACACCTTGGTTGTCATAATATAACTCTCATCCAGTGACTGATGGAAGCAAATGCAGAGATCCACAGCCAAGCCCCAGGTGGAGCTCTAGGAGTCCAATTGGTGAGAGAGAGAGAGGAGGGATTATATGAACAAGAGATATTAAGACCATGATTTGAAAAAGCACAGGGACAAATAGCCAACCTAGTGGAAACACATGAACTATGAACCAATAGCTGAGGAGCCCCCATGGAACTGGATCAGGCCCTCTGGATAAGTGAGATAGTTGATTAGCTTGAACTATTTAGGAGGCCTCCAGGCAGCAGGACCAGGACCTGTCCTTAGTGCATGAGCTGGCTTTTTGGAACCTAGGGCCTATGCTGGGACACTTTGCTCAGCCTAGGTGAAGGGAGGAGGGGACTGGACCTGCCTCAGCTGAATCTACCATGTTGAGCTGAATCCCCAGGGGACTCCTTGCCTTGGAGGGGGTGGGAATGGGGGGTGGGTTGGGGGGAGGGCCGGGGTTGGGTTGGAGGAGGGAGGACAGGTGAATCTGTGGCTGATATGTAAAATTAAGTTAATTATAAAATAAAAATAAAAACAGTTAATAAATGGAACCCTTTGAAATGAAAAAAAGCTCTGTAAGGCAAAGGACACTGTCATTCAGACAAAGTAGCAGCCTATAGAATGGGAAAAGATTTTTTACCAGCTCCACATCAGATAGAGGTCTACTATCCAAAATATATAAAGAACTCAAGCAACTAAACATCAAAAACCCAAATAACCTAAATAAAAATGGAGTACAGATCTAAACAGAGACATCTCAATAGAGGAAACTCAAATGGATGAGAAAAATATTCATCATCCTTAGCCATCAGGAAAATACAAATCAAAACGACTTTGAGATTCCATGTTGCACCTGTCAGAATGGCTAGGATGAACAACACAACTGACAGTATGCTGGTGAGGATGTGGACTAACGGGAACATTCATCCTCATCTATTGCTGGTGGGAGTGAAAACTTGTACAGTCACTATGTAAATCAGTACAGCAGTTCCTCAGAAGATGGGAGTTGATCCACCTGAAGATTCAGCTATACCACTCATGGGCATATACTCTAAGGATCCTTCATTCTATCACAAGGATACTTGCTTAGCCATGTTCATTACTGCTCTACTCATAAGAGCCAGAAAATGGAGGCAACCCTAGATGTTCCTCAACAGAGGAATGCACCAATAAAATGTGGTACATTTTCACAATGGGGTATTACTCAGTTGTTAAAAATATGGCATCATTAAATTCAAACACAAATGAATGGAAGTAGAAAAATGTCATCCTGAGCGAGGTAACCCAGAAAGGCAAACATGGTATGTATTTCCATATATGTGGATATTAGCCATTAAATAAATAATAACCAACTTACAATCTGTAGACCCAGAGAGGTTAGATATAGAGAAAGGGTCTCAGGAGTACACATGAATCTCCCTGGCAGGGGGAAATAGAATAGAATAGATTTATAGGTGACTGGGGACTGAGGTTAGGGGAAGGATTGGAATGAGAGGATCAAGTGTTGAGGGGAATGGGAAATGGTTTGACAGAGGGAACGTAGGGAGAGACATCTAGAATTGAGAGACATCTGAGGGGTGGTATGGAAACCTAGTGCAGTGGAAACCTCCTAAAATCTATGAACACAATCCTAATGAAGTCTCATTATAATGGTATAATGAGTCCCAACTGGCCATCTCTTGTCACCAAACAATGCTTTCAGTACTGGTTACATCCAATTGAGTTCTATCCAAAGGGGTCCCATGAAAATCTTCTAACAACTCAGGTGGTTTCAAGACAATAAGTTGTTCTCCTCAAACTGACAGCAAGGACTCACTGCTGAGGACAGCACCCACAGAACTCAATGAACACGGAGAGGTCAATCTGCCACCTACATGGAACCCTCCCTCCTATGTTCTAGTGTGTTTTGTGCAGGAAGGTACTCTGAAGGCTACCAAAAGAGAAACATAAACACCAACCCAGCCATGAAACCTTGGATCTACACTCTGTCCTGCCTTTAAATTATGCTAGGGCAACAGTGGCACAAAACTTATTGGAGTAACTAACCAATGTCTGCTTTGACTTAATGCCCACTCAACATGAAGTAGTGTAACATGAATTGGTAAATGGTATTTTAATAAAAAACCTGGTGCCAGATATTGGGGTAAATGCTGAAAGATCAGAGAGACAAAGGAACAAGCCACTGCCACATATCACCTTGCCAACTCCATGAATCCTCTGACTGAATGTCTCTGAGTCTTCAGCCAAAAAGCTCTCCAGCTGAAAAGTCTTTAGTTCCTGTCTCCTCATGCCTTATACACCTTTCTCCAGCCTGTTATATCACTTCCTTCTTAGTATTGGGATTAAAGCCCTGTGTGCCTCCCAAGTACTGGGAGCAAAGGCATGAAATCCCAAGTGCTGTAATTAAAGGTGTGTGACTCCCATGTACTGGGGTTAAAGGTGTGTGCCACCACTGCCTGACTGTTTCTCTTCTAGACTGAATCAATCTCATGTAATCTAGGGTGGCTTTGAAATCGCAGAGATCCAGACCAATCTCTGCCTCCTGAGTTCTAGGATTAAAGGTGTGTGCCACCACTGCCTGGCCTCTATGTTTAATCTAGTGTCTTGTTCTGCTCTCTGATCTTCAGGCATATTTTATTAGGGCACATAATATATCATCACAAAGGAGCATATACCTGACACTGCATGGATGACTAAGAATCATAGACTAGATAGCCCAGAGACCTAAAGTAAAACCCAGTACTACTGGACTTAAAAAAATCCAAGAAATAAAATGACTCCTAATGATATTCTTCTATACTCATAGCTCAATGCCTTATTCAGTCATCATGACAGAAGCTTCCTCCTGCAGCAGTTGGGAACAGACACAGAGACCCACAGCCAGACCATATGCAGAGAGACAAATCGTGGAACACACAGTTCTTAAATGAGATGTCTTCACCAAATCCTTCCCTTCAGAGCTTAGGAAGCCTTGAGGAAGATGAGATGGAGAGTCTAAGAGCAAGAGGGGATGGAGGACACCAGAACAACTCCTCTAAATCAACTGATTAAGGGTCATATGAACTCACAGAGACTGAAGTACCAAGTACACAGCCTACATGGGTCTGGCCCAGGTCCTATGCATGTGTATCATAGCTTTCAGCTTAGTTCTTTTATGGGACTCCTGAGTGTGTCAACAAGAGGGTCTCTCATTCTTGTACCTTCTCTTGGAGCTCTTTTACTTCTGTTGGTTTGCCTTTCCCAACTTTGATGTGATGGTTTTTTTCTATCTCATTATGTTTTATTTGGTTATGTTTGGTTCTTATCTAGAAAATAATTTGAAAAAAAAGTACTCATGCAAATGACAAAAAATTCATATACTCCTCAAAGCCTTTACTGAAGGCCTTAATTCTGTCACTAATATACCTTTCTAGCCTTTAATATAATGAGATGAATTAGTAATGATAGGAGGAAATTTCAATTATCATGTATTGCCAGGGAAACACAATCCAATATAATACTTTAAAAACATCATTTGATAATGTTTTATAGTGTTAAAGAAAAACTTATCTGTCTGCTGGTGATCCTGCTTCTGTGTATTTATTCAAGCCAAATACAAGTCAATATTTATGTAAAAATATTCGTAAGTTCCATAGCATACTTAGTATTATAAACTAGCTTAGATACTGCAGGAGGGGTATCAGTGTCTTTAGTTGTTTAACTGCTGGTTAACTCACCATGCTCCAATGGATGCTCCAAGCCCATTGTTACATAGATGGTTCTGGTTAAAGTCAGTGTGTCATAAAAGAAACCCAAAATACATAAGTATGGGATAGTGACTTGGTGGGAGGATGGGGCTTGATATAGGGAGAAAGAAGAAAGGGTTAGGGGATGAGATTAATCAAAATGTATGATATATGTGTATGCTAGTTCCAACGAATAATCTTAATTAAGAAAAATTATATACATACTCATTCATCAGTAAGTAACCTGGGTAAATTCACGTATTAGATATCATTTAATAATCAAAAGGAACAAAGTATTCATGTGTGAAACATATGCATTAGGGTAGAGAAAATAAGGCACACTTGGGATGATAGATACTGTAAGATGCCATTTAAATGTTTTATTTTTTTGTGAAAGAAAACTTATAAGGATAAAGCCAGTATATTTTAGGAGCTGATTGTGGGCAGACAATTATTTTATTAAAAATAAACAAAAGTGCTTTTTGAACTGATGTGTTTAATTTGAATTTGGTTCTGGCTATGCAATCATATACATTTATCTAAAGTAAGAATCCAGCCCCCAGATTAGTTAGTACATTTTACTAAGCATAAGCTGTACCTTAATGTTAAACATACATGACAGAAAAATATAGATGCATGTTTGTTTGTGCAGCCATAAAGTTATGTCCCAAAGGCAGTTTAATTGCTTCTACTTAAAGTAAATAGAGTAAGGCCCCATGGTTGCCTCATAGGGAGCCTATTTCCCTTGGGTCTTCATGTTTCTAGAACTCCCTCTTGGTCCACTTTATTGGCCTGTAAAATCCCAGTATGATGTCTGCCTGACATACTTTTTAGCAGAGATGAGCTATAGACACACCAGTTCTTTACTCTTCTGAATGGGAGAGTTAGTACAGGATAACCTCTCTCGAACTGAGGATTTTGTTAGTCAGTGAATATGGACAGATAACACTCCAAATCATAATTATACTAAATGAGTTTAAAGTTCTTATAAGATTGCTTTTATTTGCTCTTTAGAGACACACATCTTTGTTGATAATATATTTGGTTCATGAATAAAGAAACTAAAGTTGGAGTAAGGTAAGTGACGTTTGTAAGATGTTTCCAAAAAAAGAACATCTCCAAAATAATTCCCCCCCCTTTTTTTGTAAAACTTTTTTTTATTTCATGTATATGGATGCTTTAGATTGCGTATATGTCTGTGCATAACATGCATGTAGTGCCCAAGGAGATGAGAAGTGAGCACTGAAACCTTTAGAACTGGAGTTACAGATGGTTGTGACCCACCATATGGGATTTGGGATTTGAACCTGCATCTGCTGGAGTAGCCAGTGCTCTTAGCCACTGAAGCATCTCTCCAGCCCCAAATTTATATATTCGTCCATGCCAAAGTTTCAGACTTTTCAGCACCTTTATTCAAGGAAGTAGGTAAAAATTTCTATTTACTGGTATGATTCTGTAACTTCTGTTGGAAAGGTTATTTTGTTTAGTTTTCAAATAAATAGTAAGTGACCAGTTCAAGGGAACAGTAAGAATAAGTGCTGAATTCAAGACTTGAACCCAGGTATGTGGTCACAGGTTAATATTTTTTCCCCCACTTTTTCCTTATCTTTGAGATACTGGATCTTTTAACTACTCTGTGAGCAGTTATGCATTATATGGTTGAATTTCTGATTTTAGACTCTTTATTTAGGATTAAATATATTTTCTTTTTTTTTTATAATTTATTTTATTTTATTTTACAATATAATTCAACTTTACATATCAGTCATAGATCACCCCGTTACCCCTCCTCCCTCCCCCCCCCTCCCCCTCCCCGGCCCCCCTCATTTCCATCTCCTCCAGGGCAAAGACTCCCCCGAGGATTGAGATCAACCTGGTGGACTCAGCCCAGGCAGGTCTAGTCCCCTCCTCCCAGGCTGAGCCAAGGGTCTCTACTAAGCCCCAGGTTTCAAACAGCCAATTCATTCACTGAGCACAGGACCCGGTCCAACTGCCTGGATTTCTCCTAAACAGATCAAGCCAATCAACTGTCTCACCCATTCAGAGGGCCTGATCCAGTTGGGGGCCCCTCAGCCATTGGTTCACAGTTCATGTGTTTCCATTCGTTTGGCCACTTGTCCCTGTATTCCATCCATCCCTGGTCCCCACAACTCTAGCTCACATAAACCCTCCTCCTTCTCGCCAATTGGACTCCCGGAGCTCCACCCAGGACCTGACCGTGGATATCTGCATCTAGTTCCCTCAGTCACTGGATGGGGTTTCTAGTACGACAATTAAGGTGTTTGGTCATCCTATCACCAGAGTAGGTCAGTTCAGGCTATTTCTCGACCATTGCCAGCAGTCTATTGTGGGGGCATCTTTGTGGATTTCTGTGGGCCTCTCCAGCACTTTGCTCCTTCCTATTCTCATGTGGTCTTCATTTATCTTGAACATTCCTTGTGTTTCCTCTCTGTACTTGATCCAGTTGGGATCTCCCGCTCCCCCAAGTTCTCTTTCCCTCGCCCCTCGCCCCTCATTACCCCCACTCACGTCCAGACTGTTCATGTAGATCTCATCCATTTCTCCGTCATTGGGCGTTCCCCGTGTCTTTCTTGGGGTCCTGTTTTCCAGGTAGCCTCCCTGGTGTTGTGAGTGGCTGTCCAGTCATCCTTGTTCCACAACTAGTATTCTCCTATGAGTGGGTATAGTTTCTTATCTAGAGGCAAGGTAAACTTCTATCTGCTATATACACAGCTAGCAGAAGTACTTTTTATTTGTATGTGTGTGTAAAAGTGCCAGTAAGCATGTGTAGAGGGCAGAGGACAGCCTTGGGTGTCATTCCTTAGGCACTATCTGCCTTGTCCATCCATCCATCCATCCATCCATCCATCCATCCATCCATCCATCC
>CABHPH010149566.1:0-10073 GCA_902168325.1 Peromyscus nudipes
GTGCTCCTTTTCTATGTTTTGGTCACTTAAGATGCAGGTCCATCCTCGATTCAGCCTTGCCGAGATGCCCGTCTTCCATTGAGATGTTACCATGAGCTCCCTTGTGGTCCTTTGATTCTGTCTGTTGTATTAAACAGGTTTCAGGCCCTGGTGAGGCCTGGGCATCTCCAGAAGGGTTCAGAGTCTCCTGTAGCTCTAGAGTGACACCATCAGCTCACATGTCAAACTCTGATCTCTAATACCCCAGTTGCATGTGATTAGGTACCAGGGAGCCAAGATCATGGATTTGTGTCTTTCCCAGAGACGGAGGGAGCCTGTTAGTCCTTCAGCCATGTGAGTACAGGGAGGTGCCGCTTATGGGGAGCATATTTCACCAGCCCCTGACTCTCTGGTGTCATGACTTTGGACTTTCAGCTCAGAACTATGAGTTGTGGATTCTGCTGTTTGTAAAGTACCCATGTAAGATACACTGTCAAGGCAGCGGGAGAGGCTGAGACGGAGGCCGAGCCTGCCCATGTCCGTGGCTGTCCGTGGCAGGGGACCACAGGGAAGAACCCGTATGCTGGAAGCCTGCAGAGGCTGGGAGTCGTAGGGTCAGGCTCAGCCCTATGCCCAGCCTCACTGTGGGGCTTTGCCTGTGGGGAGGACACAGACGCTGCTCCTGTCATGGGATGTCTTCTTGTTACTGCTTCACTTGAGGGCAGCTGCTGTTGCTACGGAAGTGGTATGCGGTGACATCCCTCTCATTGTTGTTTTGACGGCAGCACCGTTGTCTGGTAAGGTAATAAAATCCCCCATTGGACAGGGACCATGAGAGACCAGAGTCCCTTCCTCCTCAGTTGGTCTTCCAGAGAAGGCAGCATGCACCATTGACCCGAGAGAAGACACTCAGAGGCTGCCGCCTTCTGTTTGCTAACACGTGGAGTTCTGGGGCTGAGGGCATCACAGGCCACCAGGCTGATGAACGGGCAGGTTGTCTGAAACTGAATTGTTGTGTTTGAGAGGAGACATGACAGCCTGGAAGAGTCCAGGCGAGGAATTTGGGGTCCTAATTCCATGGGACCCCTCAAAGGTTCCCAGCCTGTGTCTCCGGCAACCAGCTCATGTGACTCTTGTCTCTGTTGAGTGACAGGCTGTGGCAGTCAGGGTTTTGGTGCCATAGGCAGGATCTGGAGGTACCATGGGCCCCGCTGTGCCTGAATTCACACTCCCGGCCTTTCCTCTGGAGAGTCACACACACTGGAGCTCTGTGTTCTGCAGCATTGTTCCTGCTGGAGGAGGCGTGTGATGCAAAAGGCAGTTCCTTCATGTGTCCCAGGGCCCTCGGTCATCTGTGCAGCCATGCACCACATTGTGCTAAACTGCGAAACAGACTGAGGCAGAAGACGGTCCCAACTCTCAACATGGCTGTCTGCTGTGACACAGACACATCCTCATGGTGTCACATCAAGTGAGAAAAGTATGAAGCGTGCACTCTGGAGCGAGCCTGGGATTCCAGCTGGTTCTTCTGAACCGGATTAAGCCAGACTGCTACACCGCTACATACAACCAAGAGCTTCATTTCCTCAGTGCTGGGCTTGGGTGTGCTCCCCCTCACCCACGCCTGTTTACTGCTCCCTCATCACTCCCCCCTCCTTGTTGCTGTTGTGGAAGAGAAGGTTGACTCATCCTGAGCATTTCGCAAGCCGCACCCTCCCACTGGTAGGTGTGTGAGCAGCTGGGCTTTCACCATCTGCAAACCCTTCACACTGTGGCACATTGTCTTTTCACCTCGTGGTACTGAGTTTCACATCGTCCCAATATCCCGCCACCAAGTCTTCTCTGAAGTCGGGACATGAACTCAATGGACGGGGTGGAGGGGTGGAGGGGGCGGTGGTGAGATGGAGTGATCTCTAAAAGAGACCCCCTTTCTTTCCGCTCCCTGAAAAGACCGTGCCAGGCATTTCATGTTAGGCGTGCAGCAGTGAAGAAGAGGTGTTCAGGTCCTTGGAAGCTCACCAGTTTGGGAGGAATGACAAGAACATGTGGTAAGGATGATTGGAACTGGGTGGAGAGTGTGGCAACCAACCATCCTCCGTGTACTTGAGATCCCGGAGTCCCACCCTCAGCCCCAGTAAGCAATGTTTGTGGAGCACACAGGATGTACAAGCAGCTCTGTGTGACCTGGGTGATACCAACACAGGACGCACAAGCGGCTGTGTGTCACCTGGATGATGCCCTTCAGCCCCCATGACAACCCTGTGATCTTGGGGACTCTTGTCTTAGAGATGAGAAGATGGCAGAGGCTGAATTCATCTACCACTTTCATGTAGCTAGTCGGGAGTGAGCCCGCTGGTCCGTTCCCAAAGGACGAATGTTACCATCTTTAGTAAAATGCGTGTGCCCTGTCCAGTGCTTATGCATGTGCTGGCCTTTAGTCTGCAACAGGGTGGTTTGATCGAGAGGGACATGGTTTGCTGAGGACTTCACAGTGGGAAGTATCAACTTGATAGCAAAGCTGGTCTGATTCTGGAAGGTTTCAGCTCCTGTCTTAGTTAGGGTTTCTATTGCTGTAAAGAGACACCATGACCATGGCAACTTTCATAAAGGAAAACATTTAATTGGGACTTGCTTACAGTTTCAGCGGCATGCAGGCAGACATGGTGCTGGAGAAGGAGCTGAGAGTTCTACATCTTGATCCTCAGGCAGCAGGAAGTGAACTGTGACACTGGGCATAGCTTGAGCATATGAGATCTCAAAGCCCACCCCCTCAGTGACACACTTCCTTTTGGCCACACCTATTCCATTAAGGCCACACCTCCTAATAGTACCACGTCCTACGGGGACTATTTTCTTTCAAACCACCACAGCTCTTTATCCCTGGGCTGTACCAGTTCTCCCTCATCAGGACAGAATAGCGTCTCCCGTCAGATCTGGCTCCTTAGCTGAATGAAGGAGGAGCCGTGAAAGATAGACTGAAGGTATAACCCGGATAATCCAGGGTGGCTGGGTTTTGTGTTCATTCTGGATGGGCGTTGTGATTTGTCATTAAGCACCTCCCAAGTGTAAGCACAGTTCCTTCAGTAAGCAGGACAGAGGAGTCCCCATTGCTCCCTGTCATGGCCACGTATCCAACCAGAAGCAGCTTAAGGGAGAAAGGTTTGTTCTGGCTCACGTTTGAGGAGCGTGTGATGGGCGTGGCTTCCGCCTGTGAGGTCAGCAGAGCTGGGCCTTCGGGACAGGCTAGGGGTGAGACTGTTCCTTTCTCATTGTGCCCCCTGCGCCCCGCTTCCTCCTTGGGGCTCAGGAGTTGCTGACTATAGTGTCGCTCTGCCTAATGTTTGGGGAGCAGGAAAGCTCACTGTTTCAAAAAAAAAAAATCCATTCTTGTCATCACAAAGTCAACAGGCCATGGTTTATAACCACACAGTGGATGGCAAGTGGACATCAGTGTGCTCCTTAATAATGCGAGTGCGAGAACAGTCGTTGCTCGCATGCATCATACCCTGGGGGTGCAGGGAGCTCCCACCACCCTCCTGAGCCCAACAGCAGCATTTATTAAGCGCTTTGTATGTGCTTCTACCTGGCTTGGGCCCTTGTCTTCCATCAGTGTGATGAATCCCCAGGGTACGGTTTTAACTCCCATTATGAAGATGTGGAAACTAAGGCCCACAGAGGTGATCCACGAATAGCTCCAGGTCCCATGCCTGGAACCCTGGCACAGCAGACTTTGTGCCAAGGTAGCAGTAGGGTGGCGTGATTGACCAGTCTCCAGTGGGGAGAACAGAGGTACGATGGAGGAGAGTGGCACCCGGCATCCGCGGGTCTGTCTGATTCTGACTGACACCCACTAGCCAAGGAAAGCCAGAGAGCACTTCCTTTGTTCAAGAACTGTCCGGAGTCTGTGTGAAAGCAGGTACAGGAGTGGGAGCCGCTGCTGGTCATGTCTAAGCCTGCTCAAGGGTGGCTCATCCGTTCTTCTTTCTAGTCCACAGTTCCCAGACCCAAGAGATTTTTTTAAAGGCAGGATAAACTGAGGGGGGGGGGAGGCTTATTGAACCAGGTATTGATTTGGGGGTGGTGGTGGTGGTGTAAAATCTGCACTGAGCCACCTGGCCATCCTGAAAGGGTTTCCATGTTGGGGAGCACTGGCCTGGACTCTGCAAGATCCTAGAGGGCAGGGTGTTTGTGGGTTCCTGCTAAGGTTCAACATGTTATACTCAAACCAAAGATGGTGGAAGTTACTAACAGCCCCTGACACTTTGGGGACCTGGCACCATCTCACTGGCAAACTGTGTCAGTTTGGTTGGATGTGTCCCATACTACTTTTCATATTTTAAAAAAATGTGGTAAGCTATACATAACTTAAAGCTTACGTTTGGGAAGGAGGGATGGCTCAGTGGGTGGTGCGCCAGATTAGCTAGTGTATGTCTGCAAGCCCAATGTTCCTATGGCAAGATGGCCAGCCAGCCTGATGTACACACCACAAACAGCAGCACCAGGAAGATGCCCCGCTTTACACAAAACAGAATGTCCGGACTAACACTCAAGTTTACCCTCTGACATCCACAAGTATGGCTCACACATGCCCTCCTCCCTCAGGTAGGCACAACACACACACACACACACACACACACACACACACACACACACCCCTAGTCATTTTAAGTTTATAGTTTTGAGGCCTTGAGGACATTGGCCGTTCAGACCAATCTGAAGGGCTCCTCTGCAATATTCTAGAAAGGAAGAGCTATAGACACACACTGAGTGCTTTCCAGCGTCAGTGGAAAGAGTGGGGTCATCCGTGACAGGGTACTGTGTTGGGCTCTGAGTTGGTTGTTTCCCTCCTGGGTGTCTGGTGAGAAGCTTGCGGGCAGGGGCGGGTGAAGGAGGTGCTGTAATCCGTGTCTAATTCTCCATCTCTACTTTTTGAGTGAAACAGGATGGTGAGCTCATTGTCTGGTCAGAGCCACAGGCAGCGTCCCCTGCCTGCTTCCATCTCCCTAGGCAGAACAGAGGATGGCTAAACCATCCTAGCACCCCTACTGTGTACACAGTGTCCAGGATGCAAGGCCAGCCTGGTTGAGAACCACACAACCGGGCCTTGTACAAGTGAGAAGAGTTACTTCTGTGTCTTAAGCCATGTGTCAACAAGAGCTCTGTAGACACTCCTGCAACACATCTTGCTCTGTTGACTTCATGGAGCTGTGGCCATGGGTCTGTGGTTTTCAGGTTCCGAGGGGAGCCACAAAAGCCGGCCTGTTCACCGTGGAGCACCATGCCAGTGGAATGTTCTTCAGCGTTCTTGCCATGAAGGGAGGCCATGAAGTCAGCAACTAGACTGAGTTATGGAAACACTGCCCTCAGCAGGGATGATAACACGCAGTCCTTCTTACTTCTCTGGAAGGACATTGACATCCAGAGAGGGGGTGAAAAGTGAGATCAGAGTCGGCTGCTTTCTATTTGTCCTACCCCAGAGTCCCAGGGTGCCGCTCTGACATGTACTGTCCTTTGTCTGGGAGAGTGACCGGATGTGAGTGCAGGAAGATGGCGGGGCTAAGGAGGCCGTTGGAAAGCTGGCTCTGTCACCCATTGTGCCCACTCCTACCCAAAAGCGAGACCCCTTTCATTTCTAAGTGGAAACTGAGAAGTCTTGGACTCTTCCATGCCTGGTGGTCTCACTCACAGGCTTGGGTGTGTTAAATCCCTGAACGTTAGGTGTTTCCTGAGGGATTGTTTTATGTCTGGCTTCACTCAAAGAAGACACTAAACGTAGCCTGAGGCTGTCTATGAGAAGGAAGGGCCATGAGGAGCCCTGGGTACCTCCTAAGGAGTGCAATAAATACTCTTGGCTCTTCTCTTTGAAGAGTGAGGGCCAAATCCTAGAAGAGCATCAGGCGGGGCCTACGCTTTATGTCCGGGGAGGGCCAGCTCCTCCACAGCTCCCTCACTCCTTCCTTCCTGTGTCCCCAGTATACTGTGGATGCTTGGTGGACATTGATCTTTTAGTGACTGTCTCCTCCCTGCACCTCTCTTTAGAAATCCTCTCCTGCTGAGGCAGCCCAGAGCTAGAAAATTAGGACTAGGCTCATACCTGACCAGGTTTGTGCCTCTGGCTCACCTCACTCATGTCTCGGGACAAGTTCCTTCAGGTCACTGAGGCTCCATAATTCTCTAATTCAAGGGGACACACATGTTCCTTTTGTGATCTTGATGCATCATCGAACCTCCCTGGCCTTGAGTTTATCCTCCACAGAATGAGAGGCAGTGGGGATGGGAAGAGCAGGCAGGCAGTGAGCCTGGTGTTTGGTATTCTCAAGCCTGTATCTGAAATGGGCTAGCTCAAGCCTGTACCTGAAATGGGCTAGCTCAAGCCTGTATCTGAAATGGGCTAGCTCACAAGAAGGTTCAAGGGAATGAATGTATCCCAACGTGGGTGACTTCAGGTCCCCATGTATGGATGTGGCACTTAGCTGTGTCCCCAGCCCCCCAGCCCTGACTCTGCTGCTGACTCTCCCAGCCAGTCTGAACTGCAGAGATGCCAAGTCATTTGAAAGACTCCTAGCCACTGGAGGTAAAAGCTGAATGCTTAAGAATATCCAGCAGTGCCAGCCTCACCTTCTGCTTCTGTTCCCTCTGGGCCATTCACACTCTTTCTACTAGCTTTGATCATCCTGGGGACATGGAACTGTAATTCATAATTGAAGACCATAGACAGGGATCACAAAAGATCAGTCGGAGGTAACCTGCCTCGTTTATTTTGCAGATGTTGTAAGAAAAAGGCCTGATCTTCCAATAAGATCGGTTGCTGTTTGCTTTCAAGCCCGTTCAGTTATTTCATTAGGGACAGAGGCCAGAAAGCCTTGGGGCTACGTCTCTACTTCATAGATTTGAGGGATAGAAGATCTTTAGTGGCTCTGTTAAGAAGAAGGGAAGATTCCAGGCTTAATCCAGACTCTAAAAGCAAACGGAAACTCAAGATGCGCTTCTAGATTTGATGGACGTTTCTGTGTTCTTCAGCCACAATGAAGTCAGAACTGTTCATTATGTGCATAAGCTATTTTAATGGATGTGGGCTGCTAAAAAGAGGAGCTTGCAAGTCGCTTAGACTCCATGTTGTGTTACGTGTTTCAAACACCTGGGGACTCTGGCCTACTGGCAGGTAGAGTTTTAGACCCTCCAGCAGTGTAGACATGTGCGTTGTGTGTGGCTGAAGGGGCAACTATGTGAATATTCAAGAATTCTAGTATGTGTATAGCTAAGCCTTGCCTTCTGCTCAGTATCGGGTGTCTTCCTGCAAGTTTGAGGAACAGAAGCTTGCTTGCCTTTCACTCGTTATAACTTGTTTCCAGGACGTAGCTGGGCCAGAAGGATTTTTGCCCAGAGGTGGGTACCTAATTCCTCTGAGGCTTCTTACTTCAGCTGGAAAATCCTCTTCACCGACCTTGCTTGAACAAATGAGATTTTTTTATTTAAGTGTCTTCCATGCTTACTATGAAAATTAAGATGAGTTTTTTGTTTTTTAAATAAAAGCCATTTATTAAATTAGAAATGAAAGATAGGTATCTGGGTTCCTTTCCTATCCTCCCTAGCTTTCTGTGAACCCTGGTGCTGTCCCGGTCTCCCCAACTGGACCCTTAGGAGTACAGGAACTTCCTCCCATCATCCTCTCTTAGTGGAGTCTCCCACATTGGGTACTTCCTTCACTCTGCTCTCTTGTGGGTGTCGGGTCCCACTCCCAAGGGTGTCAGACTCATCTAGCTTCTGCTGGAGGATAGCTTATGCCTAGTCAGGTGGTGGGCCATCTGGCAGTCATTGTAATATTCCGTATCATGGTTGTGCCTCTCGAAGTCCAGGTGGTAGATGCCTAATGGCCAAGTAGAGTTCATAGTCTGTGGGGCCTTTGGGAGGCAATTAAGATTAGATGACATCATTAGGCTGGGGTTCTCGTGATGGCTTTATAAGAAGAGGAAGAGAGACCCTGAGGTAGCACTTTGGTGCTGTGTTACCATGTAATGCCCTTCACCAAGTTAAGATGTGGCATGAGAGCCTCACCAGAAGCCTGGTCCAGGTCCATGCCAGCACCTTGCCCTTGGGCTGTCTTGGCTCTAAAACCAAGCTAAGTTATTCTATTCTTTAAGAATGACCAAGTCTGCCATAGCCAGGCATTGCAGAAAGCAAAACAGACGAACACGCATAAAATAGTAATATCTGTTGATATTAATACATGGGGAAGCTATTCTCGCATAATTCAACTAAAATTTTAACAAATTTTTAAGGCAGAGGCGTTTGATAGTTGAGAAGATCTACGCCCCCTCCGTGTGTGTGTGTGTGTGTGTGTGTGTGTGTGTGTACAGATGTATATGTATTCCTGTGGATGTGTGCACACGTACATGTACATGTTTGTGTGCAGAAGCTAGAGGTAGACCCTGGACCTGGATGTCTTCCTCAGGTTGCTCTCCAACTTGAGGAGAGCAAGTTGAGACAGGGTCTCTCACTGAACTTGGAGCTCACTGATGGGACTGGATTCCTTAGCCAGCAGGCTCCAGGGATCCTCCTCTGGGTGCTCCCCGCCCCCCAGCATTACATGCTACCCTCCATCACCATCACCCAGACAGTAGGTGTCAACCAGCTAAGAACTAGAGACTTTCTGACACACTGGCCATTCCTACAGATACATCTGCAGAGGCCTCCCATAACTGTAACAGATTGCAGATATCTTATTGTTGGATGGCTTTTTAATTTGATTGCACAGATAGGCCCTGCCTGAAGGACTTTTAGTGGCTAAACACAGCCTAAATGTCCCTATTACACAGCAAGAGGCCACACCTTCAAGCCTACCACAGCAATAAGGAGCTTCAGGCATGGCTTTTAGATTTTCTGGAGAAAGATGTGACTCTCTTCTGCATTTTTCTGTCATGAAGCTTTTACATTTATACTTAAGGGGGGGGGGGTAAAAGTCTTCAAATGCTGAACATTCCCCTTGGGGAACTCATGACAGTCACCTAAGGTTTTTTGTTTTGTTTCTTTTTTCTCTCTCTCCCTTCCCTGCACTTACCCCCACCCTGCTGCCTGGCTGCAGAGAGACTGGGAGCCAGGTTCAGTGGCATCTTGGATTCACAGGGAGGGAAGCAGCCGGGAACATGGGCATGTTTAACAGGATGCAGCTATAGTGGCCTGTGCCTGCTGGCCACACTTCAAGGAGAAGATTTGACACACAACAGAGCTGTCCGTGCTCCACCCCTCCACCCATCTGTAGCTCTTCCCCAGCACCCACTTTTATATCCTTCGCCCTTTCCACACTCTTCAATAGCAGCAATTAGGGTTATCTTCTAACACCTTGGGATCCTGAGACATACCCTGTGTTCTCTTTTGCAGTCTCTTGGGGGCTAGAGGTGGGGATGGCTCAGCGTTAGGAGCAAGTGAGACCCTGGGTTCCATCCCAGACCCTGCAGGGGATGTGGGAGGGAGGCAGAAAAAGCTCTGGCTCCGAGGATCCGCATTTGGGGCTGCAGATAATGTTTTGGTTTTCTTTGGGGAGATTCCAGCCCTTTGTTTAGAACGTGGCTTTCGGTTACATCCTCAGCACTGGATCTGGTGTTGTGTTGAAGTCATCATAAGGAGGAGCGTCAAAGCCTCTCTAGCACCACTTTCCTTTCTTTCGGCTGGCTCACATGTGTGTCTGTATCAGTGAGCTCACATGGGTGTATCGGTGAGCTCACATGGGTGTATCGGTGAGCTCACATGTGTGTCTGTATCGGTGAGCTCACATGTGTGTATTGGTGAGCTCACATGTCTGTATCGGTGAACTCACATGGGTATATTGGTGAGCTCACGTGTATGTCTGTATCAGTGAGCTCACATGGGTGTATCGGTGAGCTCATATGTGTGTATTGGTGAGCTCACATGGGTGTATCGGTGAGATTCTCATCTCCTATTTGAATTCTGATGCCCCAACTCCATTTCCGTGGTTTGACATCAGAATTTTTGATTAGAGTAGCATGTTTAACTCGTTAGTGCTATATCATGAATTACTAAAATATACATAAGTGGACTTTTTTAATTTTTTGAGACAGAGTTTCTCTGTGTTACAG
>CABHPH010149567.1:0-11067 GCA_902168325.1 Peromyscus nudipes
GTTGCTATTTCTACACTCCTCCACAAGCTGCCTGGGAGGGATGATCATATCATTTGCTCTGTTTGATGGCAGCATCTCTTCTTGGAACTTTGGCATTCCCTGGTAAGAAACAAGCCTGTCAGATGGGCAACTGAGAAAAATTTCATGAACAGACATTTTCCATGAAGAGACCATGTTATCATGAACTAACAAGGGATGATGGTTTAGAGCCAGGCCAGTGACATTCGGGAGACTAGACAGTGATAGTGGAGGATGCAGTTAATGGAACCAGCCGCCAACAACCAGAGACAAGTGCCAGCAAGGATCTGTAAGGACGGTGGCTCACAGTGGAAGGCAGAGGGTGCAGCAGGAGGGAGACTTGGAGGGAGGTGTCTAGTTGAGTAATCATTATGATCTCTTTTCTCCTGTCCCTTTTTGATTTTCCCCCACCGGTGACCATCTTTCCATTAGACAAACTTCAAATGAGCCCAGGCTCAAGGGGGCTGATGGCATCCCAGCATGGTTAGCTCCTTCTCCGTGTATACAGCAGGTTATCCAGGGACAGCATGGAGTCTGGAGAGCGCATGTTGAAGATCCTATACATCTCTTCTTCTGGCTCAAGATCAGGACATGTGCAAATGCTAAGCACCCCTTTCCTTCTGAAGAGCTCACAAAAGACAGGAATAGATTTTAAAATAATCAGTTATTTTTAAGAATAAAAGGAAAGGATTGCCCTTAGATAGGAGATCAAAACCCATGTTTAGGAAACAGAAATGACTTGACAAAGAGTGTGGAAGTAAGAAACTGAGCACACGGCATGTGGAACCCTGACCTAACTATTGTGAAGTGGTGGCCATTGGGACGAAAAGCCACTGAGTCAGGAGGACTGCAGAGCAGTGGAGACTGGGCAAACAAGAGACAGGAGTGAGGAGTAAAGCTGAAAACAACTGTTGGTCACTGAGTGACTAAATAAACAACAGAGGCATAAATATCTAAGCAATGGTAAGAAAACTGAAAATCAGTGCAAGGTAAATTCCCAGCAATTATAGCAGAAGGTTGTCATGTAACTTTAAAGGTCGTGCATCAAGAAGTAATGACAAAAGCACATGATTTGGAAGTAGCCACAAATCAAATATGGAAACAGAACAGTTAGAAATGTTCCTTCTAAAGAGGGAGGCAGAGGTAGAAAAGCTGTTGTGGGTCAGTTGCTCTTCTCTGTAAGTCTTCTTGTATTGATGGTTTTTTAAAGATCCATGTGCACACGTAATTGCCACAAATGCTCTTTTTCTTCTTTTGTTTTTGCTCCATTTAGTTTACTGGCTTTCTAGAAATTAACTTATTAACATGGTTAGGTCCATTACCTGTCCCATATCTACCAATTAATCCCTTTGTGTCCTGCACATCCCCCTCCTCCAGTCTTTGTTCCTCTCCTACGCTCGCCCCCTCTCTCAACTCTCCCCACCCCTATACACACATACTTTCTCCCTGAAGGCACAGGGGCTTCCTCTGTCAATTCCTCGCACTTTTCCATCTCAGTCTTTTCTCAAACTTTTTCCTTGACCTGAAATGGTTTCGTCCTTTGCACTTTCATTTTGCTGTGGAGCCTTCCAGGCTTAGAATAAAATCTGTGCTTTCCATAAGCCGCCTTGGGTTTCTTAAGGCAAAAACAAATGCGAGCTCTGTCTCTGATCCTGTTCACACTGCCAGTGTCTTTACCACCCCTCTCCCTGTTTCGTTGTAAGTCCTATAACACCGGGATTTTAGTTGCAGATTTAGTGCGGGTAGTGTATCCTAAACATAGTAATTGAAGTCATTTTTTTTTAAAGATTTATTTATTTATTATGTATACAGCATGTATGACCAGAAGAGGGCGCCAGATCTCATTACAGATGGTTGTGAGCCACCATGTGGGTGCTGGGAATTGAACTCAGGACCTCTGGAAGAGCAGTCGGTGCTCTTAACCTCTGAGCCATCTCTCCAGCCCTTGAAATCATTTCTAAACACTGCAAATTAACTGACAATTGTTGAGCTGAAGATAGTGCACTGACATGTCCATGTCTTCCTGTTGATGCGCCTACTGATACCTCTCAGCACAAGTGTGAAATCTGCAATCTTCTGCTCCCTTTCAGTTGTCCTGTCTTTCCCAAGCAGATTGATTATGAAGACTAAGTATCAATCAGTACTTCAGACACTCTTAATTTTAATAGAAGACTTCCTACCTCATAAAGCAGATTATAAGGAGAAACTTCAAATTGAAGGAGATGCACAATGAAACTCCAGGTCCTTCAGTTGCTCTCTGAGCTGAAGGAGGGCATATGAGCCTCAGTCCATGATATGGTGTCTGCATGGCATTTGAAGTACAGGGTATCACTAATTACAGGACAATTGGAGCTGGAGAGATGGCCCAACTAAGAGCACTTGCTGCTCTTGCGAAGGACCAGGGTTTGCTTATCAGTACACACATGGTAGCTCACAGCTTCCTGCAACTCTAGATCTAGAGGTCAGACGCCCTTTTCTGTCCTTCCCAGGAATCAGGTACTCACTTGGTTCATAGATATACATGCAGGAAAACGCTCATACACACACACACACACACACACACACACACACACACACACACACACACAAAATGATACAAGTCTTCTTTTAAAAGCTGTTTAACTTAAAATGCATCAGGACAGTAGAAAGCCATGTTTGCACATCAGAATACACAGGTTTGAAATGGCATTTGAATTCACCTTGCCTTCCACAGGAGGGAGAATGGGCACCAGCTCCCAGCATCTGTTGCTCTTGTCTCAGCTTGCCGTTACAACCATGCTTAACTTATCTCTTTTTTACTTTCCTTCCAGTAACTACCTGGATTTGATCTGTGTTGATGTAACTAACAGGGATTATAATTTTATTTCTCATTTCCTTCAGGAAATACCACAATAAAACAGTCTCGATACAGGATTATCATCCAGGAAGCAGCCAATGGAGGCCAAGAGTGCCCAGATACCTTATTTGAAGAGAGAGAGTGTGAAGATATTTCATTGTGTCCTACATACAGGTAATTAGTTATTTTTGAATTATCATTAGTCCTGAGAAAATTGTACAATATTTTCTTTCATATATGGTTGCTTAGTGATTTTTTTAAGTTGTAACATTTTATACTTTCAAATATTCAGCAATTTTCTTCTCTTTACTAGAATGTATTCAAAAGGAATAAAGAACATGAATACCTAATTAACAGGAGAGTAAAACTGGAGCATGATTGGCTGTAAGTGAGCTACTGGAATGCTGCCTCTTCTGCAGTCAGCTTTCTAGATAATGATCTGAAAAGAGACTGGATGAGCTTTTCATCTGGAAAACACACACACACACACACACACACACACACACACGACACATGCACACACATAGATACAAACACATACAGACACATACAATCATACACAAACACATAGAAACATGCACACAAACACATATTACACACACACACACATAGACACACAGACAGATACACACAATCATATACAAACACATATAAACACACACATACACATAGACACATACAAACATGCACACACAAACATACATCTATAGACACATATACACAGAGACATTTAGAAACACACATACATATACACACAAACACATATAAGCACATATACATACACACATACATGCATATGCAGACTTGCATACACATAAACATACACACATGCACATATACATTTAAACATATATACATACAAACACATGGACACAGACACACAGACACATCTACACACAGATACAGACATGCATACAAAACCACACACATAGACATATACACATGTATAGAGGAATACACAAAACCACATATACCTACACATACAACCAGGCGCACATAGGGACATACATGAACATCCACAAACACCTTTTAAACACATATACATATCCACACAATACATACATACAAATACTTATATACATAGACAGATTAACACAGAGACACATAGACACACATCCACATAGATATACACACATATATACAAATACATACACACAGACTGACACATAGACAAATACACGCAAACACAACACAGATACATACAAAACACTACCACACCATGAGGTAACATAGTAACCCTGCTGTTCTCATCTGAGAACTTTCAACAAGTCATTAAAAAACTAAGCTGGGCATGGTGCACACACCCATGACCTGGCTCCTGGGAGGCTGACACAAGAGGATCATAAATTCAAGACCATCCTGGGATACATGTGTCATATGATATTTTATCTGTGTTCTGACAAATACAGCTTGCCTGGAGATCAGAGGGCAGAGCTAGCCACTAGTTAACCACAGAGGCCAGGCAGTGGTGGCACACACCTTTAATCCCAGCACTTGGGAGGTGGAAACAGAATCGGGCCTGTTCAGTCTGAGGATTCGTAGCGGTGAGAAGTTCCTGGTGGCTGCTGCTCTGCTTCACTGATCTTTCAGCTTTCATCCTCCATATCTGACTCCTGTAGCTGGAAGTTTTTCTGTGGCCCACCCAGTCCTGCAGCCACTCAGACCCAAGTAAACACACAGAGGCTTGTATCAATTACAAATTGCATGGCCATGGCCTATGGCTCAATTTTCTTGCTACCTACTTCTTATAACTAAACTCAGCCCATCTCTATTAATCTATGTGTTGCCATGTGTCCCGTGGCTTTACCTGTGTGCCATTACATGCTGCTCCCTGGACAGCAGGATGGCGTCTCTTCCACCTCTGCCTTTCTTCTTCCTATCTCTCTCCTGGATTTCCCACCTGCCTCTAAGCTGCCTTGCCATAGGCCAAACAGCTTTATTTATCAAACAATCAGAGTAACACATATTCACAGCATACAGAAAGACATCCCACAGCACTTCCCCTTTTCTGTCTAATCAAAAAGGAAGGTTTTAACTTTAACATAGTAAAATTACATATAACAAAACAGTTTTCAAGCAAGAATTACAGTTAAAATATCTAATCCATTTGTACTTGGCAAAATTAAAGAATATATTTTATCCTCTGTCCTATATTTGTGAGCCTAAAATTTCATATTTAACTTATCTTTTATCATAACCAAGGAAAACTATAATTATAACTATCTGGTCTTCAACTCCATCAAAGACCTCAGAAGGATGTAATATTATCTAAGTAAACAGGAAGTGCATTATAAGCAACTTCCAAAATTCTGCAAATATCAGAGACACTGACTACCTGGACAGCCATCAAAAGTTTCTCTGTAACATTGGGGCATCCATCTTCAGCCAATAGGCCTAGAGTTTTTAGTTGTTTCTCCTTGTGTCCTATAGAATGTCTGGCAGTCTCCTCTGCAAAGCAGGAACCTGAAGGACCATCTTGCCTTGTTTTGGCAGAATTTAGTGGTCATTTTTCCATGGGTCCTGCATGTCCAGTCAATACAACATTTTGTCAAGCAGTCCAGGCAAGAACAGTTTCTTGCCCAAATGGCTATTTGTGCCAAGAAGATAAACTCCATATGGAGTGTCTTCGATGCTCATCTTCCTCTTTGAAGTAAATCGGTGCTGCTAAGAGAAGATGTGTCTCATTGTCCAAAAAGTCTAAGTTTTTAAAACATTTTAAATGCCATATTCTGTAGGTCTTTGAAGTGTTTGAAGATTACCTACCTAATTGAATTATATCTATGTATACCTAGAAAACGTAAACATGACTATAAGTTTGACTATCATAGAAGACTAAATATTAATCTGTATTTCTTAATTATCCATTACAATTTAAATGAGTTACATTAAACATAATACCTTAAGAGTAGAAATATATATACAGTATAAAAAATTAACTTTAAGTTTGTATCAATAAACTAAAATCCATAGCAATGTAAAGCGTTTTAAACAAGTTGTTACTCTTTATCCTATCATATCTATAATATCCCTTTTTCTTCTTTAGAAAGATTGCATTTATAATCATCAACCCTCTTTAAATAAAAATAAACATTTATAAACAATATTTGGGGAATTTGGGCATAGCTTCTCATACTACTTCCTGCTGGATAGGGGTGCTGGCAATCTTATGGGGATCCTGAGAAAATTAAGAATTATGGTCAAGTCCTGACTGGAGTAGTCTGTGATGCTGCATTGTCTGAGCCAGTTGCCTTGAAGTTGTTTTGGATGTTGAATCATCTGGGCCACTGTGTCATTGGAGACGTTTCAGTTGGCCTTGGCTGATCAAACCATATTTAGCCTGGAAGCAATCCACAGGTTCTCATCTTCTGTGAAAACAAAAGCAGAACCTCTTTTCCAAAGCAACGTATCCTTAGACACAAACTTTGAAGTCATGATACCTTTAAAATACATAGATTGGCTTAACTCAGCAGTCTTTGCAATCAAATGTCTTTCTGCAGTTAAAAATCTCAAAGACAATATAATCCAGTCTCTCTGTGTAATTTCCATCTTTATGTGGCTTATTTTTTATATTACTTTTACTGTCTCTTTAAAGACTTTATTTTTTAAAACTATTTCTTTATATAATTGTTTATCTTCTTTTTCCTCTCTCCTCCTTGCCTGCTTATATTTTTACATACATTGTAAACTATTTAGAGGTTTATTCCATCTGAATCTGCCTTATTCTGTATCTACGATCCTTCTTTGAACAGGAGAGATTTTAAACTGCTAAACTGCATGTTTAGGCCTGAAGGAGCAGCCTTGGCTGCTGACTCCACCCATTTCAACTTTTCAACATGGCAGAGGTAATTCACCTCCAGCTCTGGGAACCATGATCTCTGCTGACTCTGGGAGGCAGTGGATCCATGCCTCCATCCAGCAGCATGTAGCCCAGAAACCTTTTTGTTGTTGTTGTTGTTGTCTGTACTAGCAAAAGCTAAATCCACCATGCAGCATACTACATGGCTTGGATATGCCTCTGTGTATCTTGGCGGGAATCCACCATGCTGTAGGTCAAGCTTGCAGGCTGCACCTGTCCTGAGAGACACACTAGGAAGCTGTTTTTAGCTCCATTTTAGAATCTTTTTTTAAGTTCTCTCAAGTTTTAGGTGGAAAGTTGAGCCAACACACTGGGCAGCCAAATGTAGCTGGAAGTTTTCCTGTTTCTCAACCAGTCCTGCAGCTGCGCAGACCAAGTAAACACACAGAGGCTTATATCAATTATGAATTGCATGACCATGGCCTATGGCTCAATTTTCTTGCTAGCTAGCTCTTATAACTAAACTCAGCTCATCTCTATTAATCTGTATGTCACCACATGTTCCATGGCTTTACCTGTGTGCCGTTACATGCTGCTCCCTGGACAGTGGGATGGCATCTCCTCCATCTCTTTCTTTCTTTCTTTCTTTCTTTCTTTCTTTCTTTCTTTCTTTCTTTCTTTCTTTCTTTTTTAATTTCATTTTCTTTTTTTATAATTTATTTTACTTTGTTTTTTTATGTGCATTGGTGTGAGGGTGTCAGATGCCCTGGAACTGGATTTACAGATGATCTTGAGCTGCCATGTGGGGGCTGGGAACTGAACCTGGGTCTTCTGGAAGAACAGCCAGTGCTCTTA
This sequence comes from Peromyscus nudipes, assembly GCA_902168325.1. Taxonomy (NCBI): domain Eukaryota; kingdom Metazoa; phylum Chordata; class Mammalia; order Rodentia; family Cricetidae; genus Peromyscus; species Peromyscus nudipes. The sequence goes on from CABHPH010149567.1 coordinate 7,506, forward strand.
ACCACTGAGCCATCCCTCCACCCCCACCCCCCACTGCGCCTCTGTCTTTCTTCTTCCTGTCTCTCTCCTGGATTTCCCACCTGCCTCTAAGTTGCTTTGCAATAGGCCAAATAACTTTATTTATCAAACAATCAGAGCAACACATATTCACAGCATACAGAAAGACCATTCCACAGCAGACTCCTGGTTTTTATTTAATAAGACTAAATAGATTCACACTTCATCTTATTAGGATTGTGCTTTATATGTGTGTGTGTGTGTGTGTGTGTGTGTGTGTGTGTGTGTGTGTGTATATACATTCCTGTATATATGTATATACATATATATTCCTGTCTCAAACCATAAATCAGAGCATGTTTATTAAGCAACTGGATGATACGTTTTTAATATCATTGTTATTTATTCTTGGTAAATTTCATCCACATATGCAATGTATCTTTGTTGATACCTGTTCCCAAACACCCTCCTTTTAGTAAGAGAAAAAGGATAACTCTTAAACTTCTTATGCTCCCTCTCTCTTCCCTTTTAGAAATTGGTAACTAATGTTTATGAAACCATATCCTAGTTTCTTTTCCAATTCTTAACCATCCAGTCTTTTAGAATTTGAAAGTTTCAAATTCAGTGGATAACATTGCTTTTAAATAATCTTAGATTAAATTTAGTCACTGATTTATGATAATAGCTCATGGTTTAAAAATCATACAGTTTTTACCAACTCATTCAAAAGCATATTTTACAAAATTATCTAATGTTTTATCCTGATAATTTTAGAAACTGTGTCTTAAAGCTGTGAGGCTTAAGGGCTAATTTATTCAGGAATGATTCCATTTCACTGCTTTTCCAAAAAGAGCTCATTTTAGATACACAGTAAGAGTGCCATTGAGAAGTCCAATGCCTCTGCTCTGCCATGCTTTACTCCATCCTTCCAATTTGATGGACAGTTCGGGGAGGATGTAGATAAACATTGGGATCAGGCCCAGGCTGCTCTTTGCTCCCATGACCATAGGGCCATTGTGGAATCACTGTCAGTAATCACCCTCTTGTGCTGTGAGTAAATATTGAAACTTCTATGTCCAGAAAATTGCTCTTGGGGCAAGTAGCCAAGTGAAGAACTTGGCCAAATCAAATATTATCAGACATTTTAATAAACCCAGGGCCATCATAATCAGCTGAGATCTCAGAAACCATTGATGGACCATTCAATTTTTCTGTCCTTACTATTTGATAGCACTTCAGTTTAATCTGTGTTTTAACTATTTTTTATTTACCTCCTGCAATTTTCCCAGAAATCAGTTCTCCTCATCCATATCCCATTTCCTGATATGCACTTCAAACCGTGTCCAAGTTAACACAACTCTCTGACTCTTGTAGAAGAACTTATAAAGTTGAACACTGTTGTTCTAGTTAGATTTTGTTTGCCCTACACTGATATTCTGGATGAAGTTGTCCCCAAAAATCAAGTTTAGGTGGTTTTTTATTGCTATCTTCTGGTTCATTCTTTTAACTGCATTAAGGCCACATATCCACATTTCCCAAATCAGAACAGAATGAAAATGCCCACCTACATTATCCTGTATCATCCAGTACAATAAATTAGACACTGAAGAAGAAAACAGCATGAAGACATGATCTTTATACAGAATTGACAGTGAGATGGAACCAAAAGCCAATGAGCAAGTAACCAGAATGATCCAGCCTCAGGCTGTCACTTACTCTGACTGAATTCTAGTTTATCATCTCAAATCTCTTAAAACTCCTTCCATCCCTTTCCGTCTACACAGCAAGCTAAACTTGAGTGAATACCCTGGTTTCATGTTAATCTGACAAGCCTAAGCAAATTTAGCTTAAGGAATTCAAATGAATAACATATCATGATTCAAAAGGTGGACAGGAGCTCATCACCACCTTAGCTATTGTGGATATGACTATGTTGATGGAACCTATGTATAAACAAAGAGAATTTGTTACTGTAGAAGTTAATCACTGATTTATTTGATCATGGAACACTTTCTGTTTATCTGTTTCCTGATTTCCAACCAAACTGTTAAGCCATTCTCATTAAGAAAGCCAGTCGAAGACAAACAGTAATTTTCCTCTTTCCTGGCCATACTTTTAAGAAGGTTGTGAGGCAAGGGCCAGTAGATAAATCAGCTCCTGTCTTAGCAAAGTTCTTGGCTCATATAAAATGGACCTAGCACACTAACCAGAGGAACAAGGACTCTGGTTAGACTTTGGCCTTGAGTTTTCTGAAGTACTGTATAGAAATTATTTTTTAGAACAGAAGCTATCTTCTGTGTGTCAAAAATAGACACTTTTATTAACTTGAGGAAGGTAAGCAGAGAGAAGCCAGGTGACTTCTTCAGGGACCATTTCCTCAGAGAAAAGCAAGTCCTGATATCTTATGAGACAACATTCATTCCACTTCCCTAAGATGAACTTTTGGGTGAGGTCGGTCCCTAGAGTTACCTTTTTCATTTCATTCCATAACTGATGGAAGTGTTAGAGTTATGTCCAAATCCTAGAAGTACCATATTTAAAAAGAAAACAGATGCACAAGAGAATAGGTGAAAGTTTGCATCCCAAGGTTTCACATGTTTAAACTTTGAATCTTCTATTTTCCAGTAGAACACAAAGATTGCTCCCCTTTCTTCTTTACATTTAAATTTTAAAATGGTTGTAAGTAAATAGGGTAGTCTGTGTATTTTAAGCTTCCCCTTGATGATTTTTTTTATATGCTAAGGTTCATACATGAAATGTTCAAATTCCCTAACGTATAATCACAACTTTAATCATGAACCTGGGTGGAGAGTGAAATCGACAGTCAGCTCTTAGCATCCTCAACACTTTCTAGAGTTGGATTTTATTTTATTTATTTATTTTAACACACTATATATGTATGTACATATGTATGTATATAAATAGAATATATAGGTATTGGTGGACTGTTCTTTCTAGACCACCGATCAGCTGTCCTGCCAGGTGCTCTCCAAATAACTACACAGGGACTTAATACTAATTATAAATGCTTGGCCAATAGCTCGGGCTCATTTTTTAGCTAGCTCTTATTACTTAAATTAACCCATTTTTATTAATCTATATGCTGCCTTGAGGCATGTTTACCTCATGAATGTACTTACCATCATGCTCTTTCTGCATCTCAAGGCGTCTGCTCAGACTCCTCCCTTCTTCTCCCCTCCCCAGCATTCCCTCTGTCCTGAAAATCCTGCCTATCCATTGGCCAATGAGCTCTTTATTAACAAGGAGCGCAACACATCTTTACAGTGTACAGAAGGACTATTCCACAGTGTGTATGTGTTTGTGTGTGTGTGTGTGTGTGTGTGTGTGTGTGTGTGTTTAATACATATATATGTTTAAGGATGGCTACTTAGGATTTGACAGGTCTGTCATGAGAATCAAAAATGATTCTCAGTCTTTCAACAGCCATTAACTGCCTGTAATTTTTCATATAGGATTGGGACCCTGTGAGATGTCTTATATTTATATTGGCATGCCAAGTTACGTTGTCACTATGAAGGGCTTGTTGAGGCTGACAATTTTTTTT
>CABHPH010149569.1:0-38163 GCA_902168325.1 Peromyscus nudipes
ACAATAAAGCAGACTACAAAATTAAGCCCTATCTACTTCCTATTGTGCTAAATCTCCCCCACCCCTCATTATAGCAATTTTATTCAAGGTGGAGATTATGCTTAGAGGGAAAAAGCTAAATAAATTCAATTGTTAAAATCTAATTTTCCTGAATCTGACCCTATGGTGAGTTGGGTCTGAGAAGCACATGCTTTATGATTTGTGGTTCTCAGAGCCCATTAGTGTTAGTAATCACTCCTCCAAAAGCACACTATTCATACAGATCTCTAGGGATTCTAGAGACCAGTCTGGCCTTTTGACAGCTGTCAAATCCTCGTTTGCATGAAAGATACAAAAAGTCAATGCAATCATCCTTCAGGACCCTGCGCACTGTCAGTTATTGGCCATCAGGACTCATCCATCCGTGGGCCTTCATTTGGGCCCTTTTCATAACTGATACACTAGCTCCTGCATTGCTGCAATTGCTCAAGTGAGTGCAAAATGAAACGACATGACAGAGACACAACGTTATCATTCTCCATATCCAGGCATTCCAATGACCTGCCTGCCGATATACAGCAGTGTGTTCCCATTTACAATGTATCCATCTTAACAGAGAATTGAGGGCATCATCTTTCAAATAGGTTGTACTTGTCTCTTTTCATTGCCTCTCAACCTTCCTGTGAGAGGCATTGACACGCAATGATCCTACCCTTACATTTTCATGTGTATCAGTCTTGGGACAAGAAAGGCAAACACCCTGCTTTAAGGGATGAAGGACAGAAATGAAAGCTCTGTATAAAGAAATCTTTGCATGTTCAGGGAGGGCCCTATTGAGAACTACTATCCTACCACCTAGGAACTGTTTCTGACAAGGTGAAGAACTTAATTTCAAAGACACAGGAATAGAATAATTTGTTTCGCTAACACCTACTGAACAGTTTTCAGTATCTAATTGTGCTTTCACTATAGTTTGAATCTTCCTCATTTAAACAAAGAATAGATGGAGGTGGTGGCATGGAGGGAGGGAAGGAAAGAGAAAGGGAAATAATAATCATAACCAGAGAAGAATTTCAGGAATCAGGAACCACATCTTCATCCATATAAAAGCTGTCTTGTTTATGGCTATAAACAACACCCTAAAAATGAAACCCATCTCCACTGAATCCAATATTGTCCAGTGACTCAAATAACACCATACCACAGAGCATCTGATAGTAACAGTGTGCTTTCAGCTCTTCGATTCTAGCCAGCAATATTCTCCTCTCCTGTGCTCCTGACCAGCTGTATTTGGTTACACTTCATGAAGAGTCAGAGCTCCCAGATCACATTTTCTTTCAATTTGGCGGATTTGGCAAGTTCGACATAAAAAAAATTAAAAGTAAATAAATAAAAGTATCTGTATATCCTAAACTTACAACTTCAGAAGTTTTAATGTTTAAAACAAATGTTGAATGTCCAGCTGCTGGATTATGTGATCTTTGTTTTTCTCCACGATGAACAAAGCAAATGACAGAAAAGGAAAAAGCAATCAAGGTTGTGGGATGCTGAGCCTCTGTCACTCATTACACTGCCATCTTCATGTTGAACTGGTGGTTGCACTTCGAAGTCTGTTTCCTGACCCATGTAAGCATTCTAATTCAGTTGTTCAGAACAGTCTCAGAATCTATCAAGACACACCATCCAGATACAGTTATCTTCAAAAGAATAACACTAATTTCAACACCAGCAAATGACAGCAGAACTCTCAAAAAAAGACCCTGCTCACAAAATGGTGAAAATGCTGATTTCTATATCCAGTCATTTTTTGCTTTCTATTTCTTACTGTTTTCTGATAACTATCACATTATCATTGCCATGTGGGTACTAACTGCAGTGTCTACACATAGGGTAGTTTATTTGTATCAAACCATCTTGAGTGATATGGGGAGCTAACCCTGTATATGAGACTCATAGCTAAAAAATAACTGTAGATTTCCTAAGCCACAGGAAGTTAAACCTTAGAACTTTCCAAGACCTGACAGGTTCTTGTTCAAAATTATGATTAATAATGATGACATCAACAGTAACTTCTATTGTTTAAGTTATTTTTAATTCAGCTACTTACTATGTCATACAGTCTTATACAGTTATTCATATATATATATGTATATATATATATATGAAGAATATAGACTAGTCTTCACATAGCTCCTATGATTCAGTTACTTCCATTATCTCCATTCTATAGATGAGTAAACTTGGGTGCAGAGAGGTCATATAATTTGGTCATTGCATTCAGCCTATATTGAATGGAAGAATCACACCTGATTCTGAATTTTTCTAACTGTAGATTGTGCTTTGAATCCAATAATTATATTTGTAGATGTGAGACCTGGGTTATAGCAAATATATATATATATATGTATGTATAAATATATATATATATATATATAAGAGACCTCTAAAATAACTGGAAAATGAATAGAGATATATTCAAATAATGCTGGGAAATTCATTGTGTTGTGAGGCAAAAATAGGAATAAAATATGTGGGAGATGATGCTTGGAAAAGTGAATGTGAAGTAACAGGTAAGTTACAACGGCATATTGGAGACGTGAACCAAATGAATGAAGATACCACAGAGAAGAGAGGCAGGGATAAACAGAAAGCCACAATTCATTGTGCAAGAATCACTAGATTGCAGAAAGAGGAGGATGGGTGGGTTATGGATAAAGTAAGAATGGTTCAGATTTCAGATCAGAGACTGTGAAGTGAAGAATGTTCAGATTGGAACTCAAACACTGCCACTTAGCAGTTGTGTGACTGTACCAAGTTATTTGCCCTCTCTTTTCTCTTCTTTAAATCAGGAAAAATGTTATTACTTATACTCTGGGGCTGACGAACATCATTTCTTATAGTGTTTAACATACTGCCTGTGGTGTTTATTGCACAACATACTGGTCAAATTTGATGGCTCATTTTCTCTCTATTCTTCCTTGTATCTATTTTGAAGTCGGAATATATCAGCATATTTTCTAGTTGTACCTAACTGGATGAGAAAATACATGTACAAAGATGTTACAAAGTTTTATGAGCATTTATATGTTGAGCAGTAGATCAAGACTACCTCATATCAGACTAAACCATAAATGATTGATTTCTCACCCTCATGTTTGGTTCCCATTGAGGAAAAGAGGGTTTGTGGCTAAAGCCCTGAAATATATTGCATTACTAGTCATTATTTTATTTCCCATCTTTTGTCTTGGCCATTCTGTCTATTCTTGGTAAAAATATACTGAATATGCCATGTCAGTCAAACCCATTTATCTTATTTAACACATTAAATCTTTATTCCTTAAGATAAAATAAACTGTTCCCATGAGCTTGACTCTACTCACTACTCAAAATCCATGCAAGCTTTTCAGAGCATCGTTCTTATCACTTAGTAACACCTTTAGCTTCACTGTGCACTGTCTGTCACCCTCCACCAATCTCCCTTCTTTGTGTGGCAGAAGACAGGGCATAGATTATAGCAGTAAGGAGAGACTGTGATCATGCGTCTATGATGATTCATGAGATAAACATTCATTTATTGTTCTACTGTCTAATCTATTGATGTTCTTGCAAGAGCTTGAAGCTTTTGAGCAAATTTCCTCTTCTAAAAATGTATATCTAGATAGTCCAAAGACAGAGCAGTGTGCTGTGCACACTGGGAAATGAGATATGTCTCGATCATGGTAGCTCTCACTAGGTCTCTAACTCTTGTAAACAGCACCTTTCTGAGTATTTCTTGTATTGGAGAACTCTTCCTGTATCTTCTTTTCCTATGAAAGGTTTCCCCAGCCTCAGAGGAAATGTAAATCTCTTTAGAAAGTATTTTTTTTCATCATATAACCACAAGCTACAACATAGACGATTATTTCCCTTAAGACGGACAGCTGCTTCCCTGGAGATATTTGTAGGAGATCAAGGGAGATTACTGACAACCGAAATAATATTCATAGGTAGCTATTCCTTTATTTGACAAGGAAAGGGATTCCATGTGATCATTTTTTTTTGATATATGAACTTTCAGTTATAGCCCTTAACCTTTTTGGTTAATGATTCATGAAAAATGACATGAAACATAGGAGAATCCTTATGCTGATAGTGAGCAAGGTTTATTCTGTGACAGCCAAACTGCTAAGCCTAAGAGTGAGCCATAACACTATACAAGCACCCATCCCTTACAAAGTAAACACTAGTTTATGTACCCTGAAAGTCCAGAGGCTTTTTTTGTGTGAGCTGAAAGATGGGCAAAGAAGTGCATTAAATTTTGAAAACATCGTGCAAGCAAGCAGTAAAATAGGAGACAAGTACCTCTACAGGAAAAGAGAGGCAATCATAGAATACTCTCTTCTAATACTGAAAATTAAACTATCCCTCCCTTGGGAGCCCAAGAGTCAGAAAAGGGAGCTCATGGTAGGTGAATGGGTAAAGGGAATGAAAGAAAGTCACCTCTTGTGTTTGACACAGTAGAAACTCAGGAGCACCTCAAATAGAAATATCAAACAGGGACAATGTAAATATGTCCCTTAGAAATAAGGAGAACATTTCAATAAGCATCTGTTTTAGGAGTTCTAAGAGTTAGGAGGATGGATTTGGGCAGAGTGTGAAGGGATTGATGTGTTTATAACTAGCTTCACAGAACACCAGAGTTCAACTATACATGGGTATTGTACAACTTTGGTTTTAAAAAATGAAGATAATATGCATCCTACCTAATTCCCAAAAGTGATTTGAGATACCTCTATACCCAGGAGACCATTTTACTTGAAGAGGAAACAGGGCTTTAGAGGCATGACTAAGGAGAATCTCTGTGATTCTAATAACTCAGTAGCCTTAGGAATGAGCTCAGTTGTATATTTGAAGATAAAGTGGATTATGGATTATAACACTTAAGATAAATTGTTATCTAGGAATTAAAAACTGTCTTCATATACATAAGACTTGTCTTTCTCAACCCCATTGCCTCTCTGATAGACAGTTCTGATCTAATCTTTTACACTTGGAGCGATGAGAACAGTAACCCCCTACTGTCCTGGGAAACACAGTCAGAGTTTGCTCATCATAACATTATTTTTAGAATTTTGTGAGCTTGAATGGAAAACAGAAGGAACAGCCCAACATTAAATTACTCACTTGAATGACTTCCCAAATTGAAATCCCAAAGATTGCAAGTACAGAGTTGTAGCTACACAGGAACCCATTTGAAATAATTTCAGATCTGAACATTGCCATAAGGTCCTGTTGATTTTGACGGAGGCAACCTACTCATGTGGATAATACTATGCAGAGAGATCAGTGGGTCTGGTGCCCTCTGCCAAGGCTACCCCCCTTGCCCAGTCCACCCTCACCCTCGCATTACGGCCCTGTATTCTGTATTATGCATCACTCTAAGAGGAGGGTGATCTCTAGTTGAATGGCAGATGTGTACATATAATAAGGCTTTTGGGAGATTCATGGGGTTCACCTGTAAGCTTTCTGCTAGGAAAGGGAACTCATTTTCTCTAGTCAGATGCTAGAAATCTCTCAGTCAATGACCCAGGCAATAGGAAGAAGCTGTGGATATAAGACTCCTGTGGGCAAAGACCCAGGTATGTCTAGTTGATCTACATGGTTTTTAATAAGTTGTCACAGAACTATGTTCATGGTTGGGGAACAGTTTTATTTGAATCTTACACTTTCAACATCCCCTTTCTCTGAGCTCAAATCCAGGTCTTCCCTAGATAGAAAACAAATGTGTTTGTTAAAGACAGACTTCATTGCCCAGTAGCCTTCTAGTAATACATCAGATGTCTGTTAGATCAGAGGTTCAATCCACCAGTACTCCTAGGTGTGAGAAATCATCGTCTCTTCTGTGACAATGATTCTAAGTCCCACTAACTAACATTAAATTATCAGAGAACAGACACATCTACCCAAATCAAATTTGTTGAATTTTGGCTAGAAACACAAAAGGAATTCCCCATGTTTACTAGAAAACAAGCAAAGAGAGAAACCTCCTTTGTTAATCTTAGACACTACATATTTGAGAATTATTTTTGTTTATCATTTTGGAAATTAATTTTGCATAGAGTTTATGGAGATATACAAATCTCTTGATCCAGAATTGCCTTCAGCCAGGGACCTTGTACACTGGAAGTCTACTGAATCAGCTGAAGCAATAGGTGTATGTCTAAGATGCAACTTATTTACTGAGGCTTCTGTCCCAGCTTGGCATAGTTTTATCATAGCCCAAGGAATCTGTCTAAATATCTTTTCAAAACATTAGCTTGTGAGATTATAATAAGAAGGTATTTCAGAGCTTGCAATTTCTCTGCCGAAAACTTTCTATGTCCTCCCATTACAGGGACTCCCAAATCCTAAGTGTGAGCTGTCATGAGTCTATGGAGGTCCTAGTCTTCACTCTTCCTCTTGTGCCCCTTACAGCTTCCTTAGTGCATCCTAGCCATACTTTGTCCATTCTGTCTCCATGAAACTGACCTGGAATGTTCACCAATTTGCACTTGGCCAGCTCCTGCTTCTCTGTTGGTTTCACCATAAGTGCCATTTCTCTGAGTGGGTGTTTCTTACATACCCCAGATAAAAAGCTAGGCCTCCTTTCAGTGCAATAGCCTTGCAGGGTGTTCTATACAAGCATTTAAGTTATTTGCACCAAAAGATTTGTTTTACTGTTCTTTATCGTAATACTACTTTTCTCATTTTGCCAATAAATGCCAGGAGGACAGACTTTGTTTCTTAATTGCACCATCTAATGTAAAGTACCCAGAAGCGTGCAAAACACAGCCCACAGACTGAAATACATTTCACTGACAAATAGTCAAGTGTATAACCTTCTTCTCTGAGCTCCGACATTGACTGAAAACGAAACAAAGCTTTAGTCCCTTAGTCACTCACTTCGCACTTGCAACAAGCCTAAAAAGGTTTTAAATGTCGATGTATTTTTTTAACCTTCCTCGTTCCTTTCAGGGACTTCTTTGTAAATACTTGAATGATGATGTTTTCCAAACACATACATGCAACCTTAGACTGTGAACTTCTTTAAATGTAGGAATATAGCATGTGTGCAAATACCTTAAGATGAAATCATCTTTAATTTTGGGTTAATTGTAGTCCAAATAAGAGATGAGGACACACAGAGCCATGCAGACTGACAAGGAAGAAGGTGTGGTAAGAAGAAGGCAGAGATCAGAACAACACAACTATAGCACAAGAATGGCAAGGATTGCCAGCATCCCCCAAAGTTGGAAGAGACAAGGAATGAGTCTTCTTCCATTTAGGTTTCAGAGATAAAGTGGGCTTACTGATAACATGGTTTTAAATTTCAGTCTTTTACACTTGTGAAAAAACTAATTTTGTTTGTTGTAAACTTTCCATGTTGTATAATACACAATTGCATAATTACCATTTCATCCATTTTTAGGTGCACCATCCAATGGCGTTGTGTGTGGCAGTCTTTAAAAACTAGTATAGTGTGGTATATGGAGTGGTGAGGGTAATCTGTAAACTGCACAACTCCTTGCCAAAGATTAATGAACAAGAATCTGATGTGGAGATGAAGAGCCATATTCAGTATATTGTTTTTTTCAAGTACACAGAGAAATGATATAACAGAATCTTGGAGTTATAAGGATATGTACAGTCTCCCAACAGCCTAGACAGCCTCTATAGGGTGTCCACTTGCCTGGCCTTTGTCAGATAACCAGGCATTCATTATTTCACAGAGATACCCAGAGGCTGAGTTTTAAAGAAAATAAGCAAATGTGTGTGTAACCCATATTAGAACAATTATGACTTCCTGCCACTTAAATGTGTATGCCCTCTTACCTCAAAGAAAAGAGCTTCAAAGAGTGGCAATATTGCAGTTTAAATGTTGACAAAAACTTGTTCTGTCTTCCTTAAAGCAAATTCAATTTTTGTGAGGAAGAAATAATGCAAATATTATCCAGTGACATCATTTTATTCAATTATCTCTGCCCAAGTCCCTGTGGCATGTGAAGAATAGAGTTAATTTTCATACGTGTGACCAACACTCCAGTCAAATTTAATCAAATCATTGAGAACTACTGAGCATATACATTCTTTTATTTGATAAATTTATTAAGGGCAAACACTGATCTAGAAAACCATGCCAATTGTAGTATACAGCTCAATCAATCTTCATGAAGTGAGCCATCTGTGTGTCCAGCACAAGGAGAAAGAGATTTACCAGATTCTAGAAGCCTTGCTCACACCCACGTCTAGCCATGCATCATTCCACAGCGACCACTCCCCTGACTCCTTAGCTTAGTTGTACTAGGATTTTGTTACTTTGTTGTTGTTTTGTGCATGGCAAAATACAAGTAATATAGAAGTGACTATTATATTAATTTTTAAATGTACAGTTCAGCCACACTGAATGTTCTGCCTATTATTGAATTGAGATAATGGACTCATGCATAGTTCTCTGTGTATGTCTTCTTCCATTTCACACTCATTTCTATCATCTCCTGTTTCTGAAAAGACACAGTCAAATAAATGTCTCCTGTGTACTTTATCTATCACTGAATAGTACCAGCAACTGTACAAAATGGGCAGTGTCCTGGGATAAAGTCCCCTGGAGACAGTATTATGCTTGGCTTCCGTTACACATAAATGTAGTTTTAGGCTCTTACATCACTTCCTTGGGGACCACCTACACTATGGAAGATGTATTGCTCATGCTTCTTGAGCATCAGAGTGTTAGGATCTATGACCAAAGGGAGGGGCTTTTTTGCTGAACTCTAGACTGGAGGTTGTAGAAGCATACTAGTGGATGAACCTTTCCTTCCTGCAACAAACAAGATATGGGAATCCTCTTAATGTCAACCAGAAAAAAAGATTAGAAGTGACTTGAGCTTCAGAGGCCATTAGAGTGCCTATTAAATGAATGATAAGTTACCCTATCAGCCCAAGTTTCTGATTTACAATGTGAGCTGTTTTAAAGGTTATATGACATACAGTTTAATAACCTAAAATAAAACATTTTTATTTAGCTTTATGATCCCTGCTCCACTAAATATCACACTCCCCTCTGCACCAAAGGTTGCAGACCAGTGTTGTGCATCCTGTTTACAAATCTAGACCACTTGGCCAATTTGCAGAGGCTTAGTGACTTCTGTTTTCTGAAGCCATCTTGCACTCAGTTCTTATCAGAGGCACAGCTGTGCCCCACACTTCCTACAATTTTCTAGGCATAGATTGAAAAATGGGGGAATGGCATTTCAAGAGGTAGGCAGACAGGCTGAAGCAGCATATTACTCTGTTTCTCTGACACCTGTTATTCATGTGTGTAATCTTCTCTACCCAAGCTTTCAGGACCTAAGAGGCTTCTTCAAAGAATGACCAAAAGCTTGATACAAATTTTAAGTTGAAAAATGGTTGTTTATTACTGAAATAATGTTTAGAAAAAACGAATGAAAGTAAAAAACATATGTATATCTGAAGAGGACAAGGATTACTGACATAATCTTTAAAAGAATCATGAGGTCTTTCCCATGATGGGCCAATATAAAATCATATCTAGAGGTGGAATCTCTTCCTGAGAGGCCAGGCACCAGTACGGACAAGGATAATTGCATGGTGTTTTTAACTGGTATCACATTTATTTATCTTCATCATCAGTCATCATCAGAAGAACTTGCCAAGCACAAGATGCATACCCTCCATCAAAACCCACATGTAAGACTACAAAGGGTTCAGTGAGCAGCTGCCACTGTCAGATTACATAATGCCATCAGGATCTTCCTCCCTCTCCACCAGGGATGTCAAAAGAACTCTTCTTCTCCTCCTGCCCATCACAGGTTGACAGGGGACCATAAGAGAGAGCCTCTGAATGATGGTGCCCAAGGAAGCCCAGTGTTCACAAGGTGTCATTGACTGCCAGCATGACAGATTGCTTGTTTCATATGCAAAGGAGGAAGGAAAAAGAGGTCTCCCATGGGCCTTGCTGTCCTGCTGCTGCAGACATAGCCTGAGGGCAAGGGGCTGGCAAGCCAGAACCCAGTGATGGCCCCTGCTTAGGGATGATCAGAAAACAATGCACCAGGAGCTACTGATATCCCAGCACTGCATCGGCTCCCTAGGTCTGAGTGGAAGTGAGAAAGTCAGGAAGTGAGGCAGGCCTCTCCTTTGTACAGACGAGGAGAAGTGCTCAGTGACAAGTCTGATTCTTGAGCTCATGGGTCTGTTAAAGAACAAGGCAAACAAATCAAATTACTGTTTAGACTCTCAGCCAAAGTTCAGAATTTATGTTCTTCCAATCCAAAAAGCACAACATAAAAGAATCATCATTAACTGTCAGCATGTGCCCAGTGGAGGCCTGGACAGACTGCCTAATCAGACCCTACAGGAAAGGACAAGAAACCTATGCATAGCAAAAATACTGGTATGGGGTAATTCAAACTAGAAGGTATAGTGTAAGTCGGGATAGAGGACAGCAGGGTTCCCTACAAGCCATCAAAATCATGTGTTGAGTCTCACAAAAATGGTTCATGGGGAACATTGAATCCTTGCAGGTATTCCGTATCATGGCAATGATTTAAATGTGAAGAAATGATTGAACACACTAACAAAAGGCAAAGTCGGACATTTATGAAAAAGTAATTCCAATTCTTTAGACAGGAAAGCTGAAAGGTACACTATTGGCAATTTGGCCTATGTTCCAGTCCTACAGAGAGCAGCACAGTCATTTACCCAACACAAGCACCAAAAGTGAAGTCTTAGTCCTGCTATGCAGATAACAACTTGGTTCTGGCTTGTTACAGAACGGTCCCTGTCAGAACAGAGGACAACTTCAGCTGTTTGCTCGGTTCTATATTTGTGAGTGTATTTCCTCAATTTATATCATAATAAATCCCTATTACCCATTAAATAGACTCACATGGATGGATTTTAACAGACTTTTGAACAGGGGGACTCAAATTCACTTGCACATCAGCAGCAGCACTAGGAACCCTGAGAGATGATGGGAACTCAGGAAAGACTTCTAACAGGAGAGTAAACACAGGTTAGTCGTTGGCAGACTCTTTGCGATCATATAATACACATATTCGATATTCTGGCTGCAGAATGAAATCACCTAAAGACGATTTTAAGTTGTAGCTGCCTGGGGTCAGCTCCAGAATCACTGACGACAGGGGCACTGCCCAGGTATGAGCATTATCAAGCATTTTCTAATGGATTCTAATGCATGTAGATGATTTGGAAATCAGATTCTTGAGAAGTGAAGAGGTAAGCCTGAGGAGAACTGATGTTCTTCTGCAGGAGTCTTCAGTAGAATTAGTAAAGGAAAGCTAGAATCTATAGTTTTCAGCTGCTGCTGCAATGACCCTGCTGACATGAAGTATTTCCATTTAGGTAGACCATCTTTCAAATGGAATGATGTGCTCAAAATGAATGCTATACACATTCCTGCAACAAGAGCTGGAATGGTGGTTACCAAGGCCAACCTCCCACCAAATTAGTAAAATCATTTTGACTATCAAAGATAACATCTTTTACATCCCTTTACCATTCTATTTTGAGTAAAGACCTCCCAGTGTGTGTGGTTTGGGGAAGCAGGAGATAGAAGTATCAGAACACATAGTATCAACTTGGAAAACTCATCAATTAACATATAATTACTGACACCCTTTATCAGACAATCCAAAACTTCATTGTAATCCCACTTTGGATTAGTGGTGAATGTGCTATAAATAATCAGAATTAAAGTCCAAATAAACTCTCAACTCCACTCAGTCCCACTTGGGGTAGCAGCATTATTTTTCCAGATATATTACTTCCCTTCCACTTTTACTACATGACCCATCTTCAGTTCCCTTCAACTTCTTTGCTGCTTTGAAAACGTGTTTAACATCCTAGTGTTAAAAATGTTACATAGCTTAACTCAAAGTCTGGCACCCCAAACCAGTTGTTTTCATTCTCGGTTGTTTTTCATGCCTTAACTAGTTAGCTTTTTCATGCCTTAACTGGTTAGCTAGCTAAACGATGCTCACTAACATCTCGAACACAGTGTATGCAAGTCTGTTTCCCAGAGTTCTGTGGAACTTTTCACAGGTTCTGAAGGGTTTGGGATGTCATGCTTGTGGGAGCTGAGTTTAGCTAGATCAGATTATTTTCTTTCTTTACTTTTCCTTATGACCTGCCTTTAGCATTGTCATCTTTCTAGTAAGTAGGTTTGGAATAATCATAACACTTAGCACATAGTGCTGTTTCAAGGATTAAGCAGCACGCTAAATACTTAGCTCTTTGCCAGGAACATAGCAGTCATCTAGAAGTAGTCCTTAAGTAGACAGTTAGCCACCAAATAAGAGTCTGTGGCCTTGAAACAGTGCCCAGGCAATTAAGCCCTCACAAGAGCTGTTCACTGACTCCATTCTTGTACCTTTTCTACATGAACTGGTAATATCAGTCTGCCCTGGCATAGAGTGTGTTTTGATTATGTACATCTGGCCTGCAAGAACCAAATGCCTCCTTGTATATCACTTAGCACGGTGCCACATGTAATTACAAGCTTGACACTTCCCTTCTGATGATAATGATGATGACAGCAACAGCAACATTGATAATGGCTAAGAAATGACGAGTAACCTGAAATTCAAAGCTTGCTTAAGGAGGGAATTCTCCCAAGCTGTTGCCTGAGTACAATCAAAGTGATCATCCTCAATCACAGATGCAATTAAATACTTCCCCTGCTGGAAGTTGACACTAAAAGATCTAGCAAGTGCATAGGCTCAGACCGGGTGGTATTTTGTGTCTTCTTTCTTTTTTGATTATTTCTTTTATTTTTGTGATTATAATTATATCATGTACCCCTTCCCTTTCCTCCCTCCAAACCCTCCCCATATACCTCTCCTTGCTCTTTTTTCCTACTTATAGCTTCATTTTTACTGTTATTACGTGCACATATGATATATATATACATATATATAGACATATATACATATATATAGACCTATATGTATATTCCTAAATATAACATGCTCAGTCTATAACAACATGTTAGTTGTGTGTATATTTTCAGGAATGAACATTTGATATTGAATATCTAATTGGTGTTCTCTTCCCTGGAGAAGACTATTTCTCCTGCTCTCAGAATGTCTTAGTTGCCTATAGTTCTTTGTGTAGGTTTGAGTCCTCATGGCCTTTTCCCTGTCCAGTTTTGGATTTCTATTGTTCTCCTATCGATCAGTTCATCTGTAGGCAGTCATTTTGAATGTAGTTGTCATCCCTCATCAAGGAAATTTCTCTTTGCAACAGATGAAAATCATTACACAAAACCATAATCAATCTAAATGTAAAGTTGTGGAGCACAGTCCCAATGGATATTTTTAAAAATAGCTCCCACACCTAAGCTCAGGGAACATTGCCTAAGATGGGGTGGAAAGAATGTAAGAGCCAGAGGATCAGGGAGTTTGGTGTGAGACTGTGTCTCCTAGTAATGCCAGAAGTTACCCTCATAAAATTCCATGTTTTCTTTATGCTGCAAAATATACTCCAAAATATTAACAGGCCCAAGAGAGTCATGTAGCATCCGGGTGGCTACAGTAGTCTGTAAGCGCTTTGTTTTCTAGGGTTTAGATTCTTTCATTCTCTCTCTGCTCATTATCTTGTAAAGTTAATGTTTCACTGGAACAGTTCACTCACTGTTTTTCATGATTTTTCCAAACATTCTGAGCCCCCACAACTCTTTGGTGCTAGTCCCAGGTCTTGTTTTGAACTATATCACAAGTTCACATGAGTGGAAGTTACATGAGACTCTCTTCCTTCATTGTGTTTGCAGTGTGAGCCAAACATGACAAATTAATAACATATTGTGTGAGAGAAAAAGACCTGACCTAGACAAGCTGGAAGAATTGGACATCAGCTTTCAAGTCCCTTAGCATATGCTCTGTCGGTAGCTTTCAGGAATTTCCTTGCTAGACACTAAAGCAGTTTTATATCCCAAAAGTCCCTTTTCTACCAATTAGGAAAAATAATTTAAAAGTCAAAAAGATGAAATGGAGTGAGCTCTGTTTCCCTTAGAGGACAAGTGTGAAGAATGAGAGGCAGTCAGGCTAAAGACTAGAGATGAAAGTACCTGATAATAAGTGATGGACCAGGGACTGAGATAAGTAGCTCCTATTTGCTCAGCAACTCCTCATGTCTGCACCCTCTAACAAAACCCTTTCCACCAACCTCCTCTCTGCAAAGCTTAGAGCAGACCAGGTTAAATGTCAGTTGTGATGATCAGCAAGAGGAATATGGATAAGTATGTCACGCTTGATAATGAAAATAAAGAATGCCAACATAAATGTTCCCAAAAGTCAAGCTTCTCAGAAAAACCTGGCCATTTTCTGTGGACTGTTTGTCTTAATTCTAGCCCCAAGTACTTGTGCAACATACAAAATATATGATATTTCTATACATGGATTTTTTCTCTTGTTGTATAAATACTGTATGCCTTGAGAATGATCACCTGAGTTGTTATATTAGTTGTACTACATTCACTTTTCTCCTCTGTAAGATCAGATAAAAACACATTTCCCCATGAAGTCATGATAAAGGTGAAGTGGGTAATACATGCAAGTCATTTAACATACCCCTGCAACATTTTGAGTATTTTACCCAGTACTTGTCAGTTATGACAAATGGAAGTCATATAATTAGACAAAAGAATATTATGCTATACAATTATAATATCATGCTTCATTCTTGATATTGTCACTTAAAGACCAGTATAAAATTAAGTATGTGAAAAAATATTTTACTCTGGTAGTCTTCTAAATCACCTACATATATCCAGGATTTCTTGGTACAATTAAATTGGCATACATCTACCTATTAATTCTTTCTTTCTTTCTTTCTTTCTTTCTTTCTTTCTTTCTTTCTTTCTTTCTTTCTTTTTGGTTTTTCGAGACAGGGTTTCTCTGTGTAGCTTTGCGCCTTTCCTGGAACTCACTTGGTAGCCCAGGCTGGCCTCGAACTCACAGAGATCCGCCTGCCTCTGCCTCCGGAGTGCTGGGATTAAAGGCGTGCGCCACCACCGCCCGGCACCTATTAATTCTTGTAGAGATAAAGAAAGTCAGTATTAGGGCTAGGGCTATAGCTCAATAGTTGAGTAACTGCCTAGCATTGTAAAACTTTGGTTTGATTCCTAGCACTTGAAAAAAAATTAATGTTTGAAAGCAAAACAAACATTGAAATAGGAAAACAGTTGGTGCAGATGTCATGTGACTTCCTCAGTGATCTGAGGAGTTTCAGCTCTCCCATACCCTCCCTCTATATTAGAGGAACAAAGCTGGAATTGGTAGAAAGGCTGAACTTCCGTTCTCCCATAAATGAATATAGGGAAAGCCAAGGTGCAAAAGTGATGGAGCTCATGTACTTGTTCCCACCATCTAAACATGTGGTCAATTTAGTGTCTAAAACATTAATGGCCTGGGCAGTCAAGACCTAACTTTAAAAACCGGAAGACAGGATTGGAGAGATAGTTCAGCACTCATGAGCATTTTCTATTCTTGCAGAGGACTCAGGTTTAGTTCCTAGCACCCACATGGTGGCTTACAACTAACTGTTTCTAACTCCAGTTCCAGGGGCTCCATGCCTTCTTTAAGCCTCTACAGACACCAAGTACACATGTAGTGAACATACATACACACACAAAATAAAAATGAAGGAATGTTTAAAAGACAGCCAAAATTTGATGTCAAAGCTTAATAAATATATAATAAATTTATCACTGAACCATTTATCAAAAAAAAATTACTAAGCTTCTTCCATGTGACAGATCATGTTTTCAGCATTGAGTGGCCAGGAATAAAAAACCCAGACATTTGTCTTCATGTCCCTTATAGTCTAAATGTGGAGATAGATAACAAATAAATAGGGCTTTAGTTCTATAACTTCCATGTCAGTAACAAAGATGGACACGGTACTGGTACCCTCTTCTGAGCTATTGACTAGTGACATAATAGATTCCAAGGAATTGGAATTTTTCCAGGAATTTCATACCTGGGAAATAAAAGACTGAGGTCCTGTTGCCAGTTAAGAGGGAGTTTTTCTTCTGGAAAATGATTTCACACAGGCTGATCAACTGCAGGCCATATCTGGAGCCACAATGTGTGTCTATGATTGGCAGGACCAAAACTTGTCCAGACCCATTTAATGATGTGTGTCTTTTGTCTAGTAGTTAAGCTTAAATTTAAAGTCAGTCCCCTAAAGATGAACTTAGAGAGTCACGGGATATTTCTATTGGCTCCTCCTCTCCTAAAAAGTGACTACATTGAAGAAACTGCTCTTCTTTGCCATTCACTATTGCTTGACCATTAAGGACTATTGGGAAAGGGAGTCCTGTTATATCTTATTAGGGCTTCTGCGCTCAGTCTTTGAACAGAATATATTCTTAATATAACCTTCCTGCTGTGGAAAAGTAATAGAAAGTCATAATGTGGTGATGGCTATGTGGGTGTTCACCTATCTACTTTGGGCAGGATGGTTTACTACTAAACAAATTATCATCTTTAGCTTTCATGTGCTTCTTGGAAGATTAATTTTTTATTGGATACCAGACAGTATTTAATTATCAATCACATAAAATCCCCCAGAGTACAGCCTCTGTCCATCATAAGTATTAATTCTCAATCAATGTCTTCTCTCTCCTTCTTCCCCAAATATCAATGTCAAGGATGGAACAACAAATTTACCTTCAGAAATAAAATGAAGTTGTTTTCTAAGATAAGTTAAAAACAGTTCTTGGGGGCTGGAGAGAGACCTCAAAGGTTAAGAGTACTGGCTTCTCTTACAGAGGAGCTGAGTATGATTCCCAGCATCTATATAGTGGCTCACAACCATCTGTGACTCCAGTTCCAGGGGATCTGATACCCTCTTCTGGTCTCCATAGACTCTGTGTGCACATAGTGCATATACATACATGTAGGTAAAATACCTATATGCGTAAAGTTAATGAAATCTTAAAAATATTTTTAAAAACTGTCTTTGCAATTTGTATTTTGAAATTAGCTTGCTTCTTATTCCAATTGCTAAAAGATGTAGTTATTACAGAAAATTGAAAAATATAGAAAATTTGATGAAAAAAACCTATAATCACAATGTCAAGGCCCAAGAAGTCTACAGTTCCTTTCAAAGTATTCTCTTCATGTCTTGGTGAATGTCATATATGCTTTTATACACATACAAAATGTCACATTGAAAATTCTCCTTTTTATTCTACTTTTCTTTCCTCAAGATTTTTACATAAGGATATTTTCTTGTATGATAAAATTATCTGATAATATGTTAATACCTAGATAATATTCTATCTTATGATGACACTATAACCAGCCATTTCCATATGGACACAATATAGACTATTTACAACATTTCATTGTTAAAAAGTTAAATGCAATCAGTGGCTTTGGAAAACACCTTTGTCCATACCTCTAGTTATTTCTTTAAAATATATTGCAATTAGAGAAATAGCTCATGGGGGAGGATGGGAAACATTTTTAAGACCTTCAAATAATTCAGCAAAATGATACCCGGAAACTAGGTAGGCTACTGGGCAACCTCACCTCTGAAGATGGCTGTGTCGTCATCTTGGGAGAGCTTCTTTTTAATGCTGTTATTCTAACAATAAAAATTATATTTCACTGCTATTAAATATCTTATTCATTTACTTATTCATTGAATTGAATGTGTTCCTTTTTATATAGTACTCATTTATATGGTTTCTTTCCTCTGAATAGTCAAACTCACATAATTTGCCTGTTTTCTAATGGATTTGAAATCTAATTTTTAATTCACTTCATAATAATTTTGCTAGATAAGGATCCTTTCAGTTACTTAATGGCAGTGTTAATCTTTGGAACACATTTAACTGACTGTGAGGAAATTTCAAAATATGATTACTATAACATACATTGGATAAAAGCATCTGGCATTGGGGAATAAAAGATAGTCCATTTTCATCAATGGAATTATATCAAAGATGCTAATTGCTGTGTGGGTATTAGGGACTCAAGATTAACACACACACACACACACACACACACACACACACACACACACACACACACGTAATTCTAGATGGCTCCTGAGAATGTCACGTTGATGGAATGGTCTCCAGGTCCTTCTATAATTTACAGATTTGAGACCCTGCCTCTGGAAAAATCTCTACTTTGCTTTTTTCCTCCTTTGACATTACTGTTACCCTAATCCATTCTCTGTCTATTTGTTTCTGTTAAGCAGTGCTGGGGATGCTAGTCAGGACTTTGCATATGCTTTGCAAGCTTCCTGCCACTGAGCCCTTTCCTCAGCCTCTAAGCTACCTTTTAAAATTATTATTTTAAAGTGCTTTCCAGCAGATTCTGATGGAGAGATCAGAAAAATCAGTCTTTGTAGTCTACCTTGCAATGGAGGTATACATGCAAAAGCACGAAGAGCTTTCCTGAGGTGATCACAAAAATAGGAATGGAGGCAGAAAAAATAGAACAGAGTAGAGCATAACCCCAAAGAAACTGGACACAGAATAAATCTGACATCCATCCTTGTTTAGCACTTAGCTTCCCAAGTTTAGACAGTTTAATTATGGTGCAAAAAGCTCTCTCTCTCTCTCTCTCTCTCTCTCTCTCTCTCTCTCTCTCGCTATCTCTCTCTCTCTCCTTCCCTCCCTCCCTCTCCCTATCTCTTCATGTTTTGCTCTCCCCTCTCTCTCCCAATTTGCCCTGTGTTGCGCGCGCGTGTATGTGTATGCGTGTGCGTGTGCATATGCATGTGCATATGCGTGTGTGTGTGTGTGTGTGTGTGTGTGTGTGTGTGTGTGTGTGTGTTGCACACATTCATGTCTCCCAGGTGGGAAGCTGCTCATGGCTGAAGATGAGAACATTTCTGTGGAGCCTCTTGCTGCAACTCTCGAATCACAAGTCCCCAGCTGCACTGTAGGGTGGATTGTCTTGGCTCATGAGTATCGGGTATGACCCTGCTACCAGGGTTCTCATTTTGAGTTGAGGTTACTCAAATATCATTTTTTCTATATTTAAATTGACCTATATAAGTTGTGTGTAGTTACAGTACACAACATGATGACTTGATTTGGGAAATATCTTAGGGTAATTAACATATACCTTACATCATCTGCATGTCTCCTTTTTCTTTCATGGAGCGAACGCAGAAAGTCTACTTTTAGCAAGTCCATGACACAAAACACTGCCATAAATGATAGATGTCCTCAGTTTATTCTTCCTAATCATAAGTTCACATCTTCTGACTGAAAGTTCCTTAAGCTAATGGCCCTTTCCCAGTCCTTGATCACCACCAGTTTATTCTCTCTGCCTCTGCGGATTTGTGGTTTTTTTTAATGAATGAGATTCCTCATGTAAGTGTTGCTGCTTAGTATAGTGTTCATTTTATCTACGCCTTACTTATTTTACTTGACTTAATATCTTCCTGGTCCATTCATCCTGTCACAAGTGACAAGATTCCTGCTTTTGAAAGGCTGAATTGCATTCAGATATGTCTATTTACCTCATTTTCTGGTAAGTGATGGAAATAAGTTTGGTTTCTTATCGTGGGTATAATGGACAAAGCTGCAATGAATGTCAGAGTGCAACCGTCTCTGCCATCCTGAGTCCCTCTCATTTGGTGATATGTACTCTGTAATGGAATTGCCTAATAATACTGTAGTTCCAGTCTTAATTTTTGAGGCGTCTCCTTTATCCTTTTTATAATGGCCACAGAAAGTTCTACAAATACCGTAATCCATCCGACAAATTACACACAAATGAAGGTGAGCTATTTTTGACAATTCAAAGGAAACTTAGATGAAACGGCAGCACAGGCACAAACATTAAACATCTTATTTGACATCGCTCATGTACGACGTGATTTAAAGAAACACGGCTGTACTCTTCTCTCCCCATTCAAGCAATAGCCTTTAAATAAACACGAAATAGCAACAAAATATGAAGACACATTTAACACTAAACTGAGTAGAAATGAGAAAGTATTAATGGTGTAATATTGTTTATTTCTCTCTACAGCATTTGTTGTTCATTCTTCCCAGGCCACAATAAAATAAATTCCCAACTTCTCCTATTTAGCTTACTGGAGCATAGATTTCTCTCTTTGATGCTCTGCACAGGTAGTTCCTGGGTCTTAGACAGTATCCTGTTCCTCTCTTTTCTGCCCATCATCTCTCCTAGGTCTTTCCTTCTTTAAATAGCATCTTAGACTTTGCTTCTCCCTAAAGCCTCTTGGGTTCATTTCCCTTTGCTTCAAGCTACAAAAGTGTTTGCATTTGAAGATACTTTGTTTGTATCCTAGCCCTTAAAGGTAATCAGCACTGCACTCCCCGAGGTCCAGGTACACCTCAGTGATGGTGGATGGGGAGGAATAAAGAATCGAACGATATACTAGAAAAGGTAATTCTGTAACTGTGCTGCCCCATACAGAGTTCTTCATGGTAACAAAGTTTCCATTTGGAAAAGACTTAGATCTGACAGTTATGTTTGAAATGAATGGTGCTCAAAAACAGGTATTTTAGGATCCCAAAGGAAACAATGTTTACACACAGCCACCAGAGTATCAGAAACCTAATTATATTTGTAAAAGTGTTTGCAAAATACTCCATGTCACCACCTCATTGCTTTCCTTTGCATTGTTTTCCATCACCACTGTTACATCAGCAGCATACATTGACTTCCTTTCAAATACAAAATCCCATATACCAAACTCAAGGAGCATCAGACCTACTACGATTCCTCTAGCCACCTATCTACCTTCCTTTTTGATTCCTAGAAAACCAAGTAAGTGCCAGGCAGTGGTGGTGCACACCTTTAATCCCAGCACTAGGGAGGCAGAGGCAGGCATATCTGAGTTTGAGACCAGCCTGGTCTACAGAGTGAGTTCCAGGACAGTCAGGTCTACACAGTGAAACACTGTCTGAAAAAAGAAAAAGAAGAAGAAGGAGGAGGAGGAGGAGGAGGAGGAGGAGGAGGAGGAGGAGGAGGAGGAAGAAGAAGAAGAAGAAGAAGAAGAAGAAAAAGAAGAAGCAGCTTTAGATTCCTGCCACACTTAATGAACCAATATGTATCCATAAGTCAGTGATAGTTATCCATCTGTGTCCCTAGGAGAAGATATAAAAGGTGCTTAGAAAGTAGTGGGACAAGCATCTATACATGGTATATGAAAACCAGACCTATTTACTTAGAGTCAGAGTTTACACAGTTTGATTCCTTAAGGGGCTGCTAAGAGAAAACACCAGATACACAGATGTGGACATAATGCCTAAGACAATCTCGCCATCTGGGAACTCAGTGCCTGAAAGCTTCATATTATGATGCATGGAGAGCGCCAGAGGCATGACTAGTCATGAATGAGGGTGCAAATATAAAAGACCAGGCTGCCACATATCCTCTAGGTCAAAGCAAAGACACAAGAAAGGCTAAGTGGAAAGATAGAAAACAAATACAAAAAGTCTCTTTCTTACACCAGTAGACATAAAGGTTGAAAAGACATCAGCAGAGTGAAATGCATTGTTCTCCCAGGAATGCTGAATGGGTAGAGTAGGAGGGACTCTGGTCAAGATGGAGGACACCATGAGTGATGCTACTAAAATGCCATTTTTTAACATATTTTTTTGTATTTTGAAAATAAAATGTAAGCATATCATTTTCCTCTTGTCTTTCCCTCCAACTGTACCCATGCTCCTCCTTTGCTCTATCTCAAATTCATAGCATCTATTTCTTTAACTGTCCTGACTAGCTTTACATCAGCTTCACATGAGCTAAAGTCATCTGAAATGAGGGAGCCATTGAGAAAATGCCCTTATACAATCAGCCTGTGGGCAAGCCTATAGAGCATTTTCCTAACTGGTGATTAATGGGGAAGAGCTCAGCCTACTGTGGGTGATGCCATCCATGGGCAGGTGGTCTTGGTTTCTATAAGAAAGTATGTTCAGCAAACCAGCAAGCAGCACCCCTCTGTGGCCTCTACATCAGCTCCTGGCCTGTTTGAGCTCCTGTCCTGATTTCCATCAATGATGAACAGTGAAATGGAAGTGTAAGTCAAATAAACCCTTTCCTCCCCAATTAGATTTTGGTCATGGAGCTTCCTTACATCAATAGAAATCCTAAGACACTATTGCTACAAATGTGAGTGAGGTGTATGTGTGTGTGTGTGTGTGTGTGTGTATGTGTGTATCCCCAAAATATAACTATAATATGTTCAGTCCATATAATGTTATTTGTGTGCATATGTTTTAGAGTTGACTACTTGGTTTTTGTATAAGGAATTTGGGGGTCTTCCCTGAGGTTCTTCAGCATAACTTAATTGCCTATAGTTCTTCATCTAGGGTTGAAACCCCATAATTTTTCCCCTTCAATGTTAGCATGTGTATTGTATTAGCTTAGAAATCAAAGCAGAAGGAGTGGAAAGATCCCCCGAATGAGCCAGAAGAACATGGAGTTTGCTGTGAGATATCATCTCCCAGTAATGTCAGGGAAGCTATGCCCAGGGAGTCCCATCAGCATGGCTGCCTACACCATACCTGGAATGCCTTCTTGATGGCTGGTGGCTGGCGAGTTGATTATAATAGATGAGGAATATGGACAGGGTATTTAATTCATCCACAGATCAGGTTTAAGTAGGGCTACTACTGTGGTGGTATTGTGTTCCCCAAAATACTGTGTACCCTAATAAACTTATCTGGGGTCAGAGAATGGAACAGCCACTAGATACAGAGGATAGAAAATGGTAGCACTCACGCCTTTAATCCTAGCATTCCAGAGGCAGAAATCCATCTGTATCTTTGTGAGTTCAAGGCCACTTTGGAAACAGCCAGGCATGGTGACACATGCCTTTAATCCCAGAAAGCGAGCCCTTAATCCCAGGGAGTGATGGCAGAAAGCAGAAAGGTATATAAGGCATGAAGACCAGAAACTAAAAGCTTTTAGCTGGTTAAGCTTTTAGGCTTACGAGCAGCACAGTTCAGCTGAGATTCATTCTGAATGAGGACTCAGAGGCTTCCAGTCTGAGGAAACAGGATCAGCTGAGGAATTGGTGAGGTGAGGTAGCTGTGGCTTGCTCTGTCTCTCTGATCTTCCAGCATCACCCCAGTAACTGGCCTCAGGCTTGGTTTTATTAATAAGGACTCTTAAGATTCATGCTACACTACTACAGAGCTCATGTTCTTGAGTGGAAGTCTTCAGCTTCTGTTTTATTATTACAAATTTTAGAGTAAGAGAAGAATAACTTTTATAAATGTTAAAAATAATTGGGAACAGTCTATACATAATTTTCTTCAAAGTAGCCATACATTGGAAAATTACCATAATTATTCTTGAAAGCCCCAAATATTTATTTAAGTCTAGACCTTAATTTATAATAAATGAATTATAACCTGCCACTCTCTTCTTTTCTTACACAAATGCGCAGTTCATGTGGTAAGGGCACAAGGAAGATGAATACTATACCAACTAAAAATAAAATATTTCCCTTCAGTATTAGATGACAAATAATTATTATATTTGAATTGCATCATGTACTAGAGTTGAGAGTTTTATGTGCCTGTTGACAGAGATTTGTAATGATGCCACATTACATTGCAAAGGTCTTTCATATATGCAGATTTCTTTATACCCTCCTTACAGAATCATAGAATGTCAGCATTATATGGGAAATAAGAAGTCAAACAATGCTAAATATGCACTTCATCTTAGATGCAATATAAAGATATCAATCCAAGTATTCCCACATAGCTCCTCAATTCCCAATTTATATTGAGAAGTAGCAAATGTTCAAAGGCAGCAGATACCTCTAACCACCACATCACCACATGTACACATATACATATGTACATACACATGCACATGCATGAACATGTGTACCTACATACAACACACATACAAATGCATACATACAATGAAAAGTTGAAAGGCTTATGATGACAAGGCCAGGATCTTTAAGAGTGGGATAGTTCATTTAGTCCACAGACTAGGGAGCAGGAAGACACTACAAAGATCCATTTTGATAAATATCAAACCATATCTTCACACATGGCAATAATTGGGGACTAGAAGCTTTACAAAAGCCATCCAAATGGGCACCGTTTCATGGTGCCTAAGCTGAGAGCTCTAAAAAGTTCCAGAAATACTTTCTGGGTATTGGGTCATTACTTTTTCTAAGAATATATAGCATAGATTCTTAGAATCTGTGGGAAAACATAGGGAAAGCATGTTTACTATCACATTTCATTTTACCATAGTTCACTGTTGTATCTAAATTTTTCCTCACTGTCTATGAGAAGGGAAATAGAAACTACATAGCTTTGTGTGTGCATGTCTGTAGACTGAAAGCTGTCCATCCCATTGAAATGGCATGGAAAGTCATTCAAGCTCCAGCCTTTTAACTCAACTATTGAGAACACAGTCTTCCTACAAACCATTGCTACCATTCAGCATAGGAAACCTTTCCAGGAATATGACTGCTGTGGTTAAGATTGCAATAAGAAACACCACACTGAACTAAATAAAAAAGAAAATACTATCTTAGCAATGTGAAGGGGGAAAAAACAGTAGGAGATATTTTACTGTAATGTAGATGTAGCGATTATATTGAGAAAAATGGGTTGGGGCGTGTATTATATTAGATAAGCCCTTATCAGAAGGTACCATATGTTACTTAACTAGGAAAATCTCCCAAACTGTATTAGTCATTGATCAGAGGCAATCATAGATGCAATCCAGCATGAGCAATGAGATTTACCATGACAATAGGTTTGCTATACAGAGTCTTGTGCGGGTTTTATTATCAACCCCCACTGCAGAGAAATGTGTACCAATGAGTAGTGATGCCAGTCAACCACTCTCACTTGGTCCTCAGAGGAACAGCGCCAGTGCTTTAAGGTACACAGCCGCTGTGACAACAATTGCTCTCTGCCCTGGAAACTCCTAGTTGCTTTTATTTTCAAAATAGTTGGTTCGTTACAAGCTGGTTCTGGCAATTGGCACAAGAAGAATTTGCTTAGATTTTAAATTACTAAATCTATTTCTGAGTAATATTATGAAAGACAAAGCAAATGCCTACTGAATGCAAATCACAGTTGACGTGCAGGACAGATATAAAAATTTATAGACATTATCAAGAAAAAAACATAGCAATAAAACTGTACTTTAGCCCATATCCTTAAGGATATCTTTGTTATGATAAAATAAACATAAGAACCAACCATTCATGAGAAGGGTCCTGTGTATAGAAACTTAAAGTAAACAGAAAAGAAGGAAGGTTTGATTAGCTGTAGAATGATACGGAGAATTTGAGGTGGAGACCAGGGAAGAAAGAATATTTATTGTAGCGTGTGAGTGTGTGTGTGTGTGTGTGTGTGTACATGGGTGTGTATTTTAGAAAAGGAGAAATATTCTACAACTTATATAGTGTTCATTGTATTTTATCATGTTTCCTTTTTACATATGTGTTCATTGAAAGAAGTTCTGAAGAATATTTGCTTGATTCTCACAGATACACAAAAAAGACTCAGACTCCAAGATTTACTTGAAGGGATATCAGCACATTCATGGACAAAATGAATACACTCTATTAGATTGCATCTGACAAGAAGATTAGTTGTATGTGATATGAATGATAGTTACATAGAACAAAAGGGGAAATGGAGAGAATTTAGGATCTAAGGATGCAGGTTATGTCTGCTGACTTTGGACTCAGAGAGAACAGTGAAGATATTCTAAGTGTGCAAATAAAACAGGGACACAATGACGTCAAAAGCAAGAAGGCTTTCTGCTGACCTAAAACTTCATGATATTCATTCTCCTCACCCCCATGCACCTTCACATACAAGTATCATTGTGTCAGACTTAGTGTGAGTGCAGAGTTCAAGGAGTTTGCTGGCACTAATCTCTATCTTATTTGTCATTTCCCATGAACATTTGATGAGCAGATTCCAGAATATCCAAATATCTGGAGATGTGTAAATTTTCCACCTAGCATCACTTTGATAATTATAAAGATTGATTTGTCTACATTCCATCATCATAGTTAAGCCTTGTGTGGAGAGAAGCAATGGTCTCCACAGTCTCTCCTACTGTCTCAAAAAGAGCACAGAGCAAACATATCAGATGCCATGTGATAGACATG
The DNA here is from genome assembly GCA_902168325.1 of Peromyscus nudipes. Classification (NCBI taxonomy): domain Eukaryota; kingdom Metazoa; phylum Chordata; class Mammalia; order Rodentia; family Cricetidae; genus Peromyscus; species Peromyscus nudipes. The sequence goes on from CABHPH010149569.1 coordinate 26,149, forward strand.
ACCATTTGGGATATTCAAGTCTGAGACCACACTAGGCCATCCTTTTACTTACCATATGTGTTAACTGAGGAATAGGGTCTCAAAGGGTATTCCTAATTGACTTGTGCTCTGAGAGCTTCTGAGGCTAGGAGTTACAAAATTATACACATAATTACACAAATATAAGAATAATTTCACGTTGCCCTGATGTGGATTATGGGCATGGTTAATAAAATGCCGATTGACTGATAACCAGGCAAAAAGTATAGGCGGGGCAATCAAATTGGATGCTAGGGGAAAGAAAGGCAGAGTCAGGGAGATGCCAGCCACCAAAGAAGCAGGACATGTAGAAAATGAGGTGACAAGCCATGAGACACATGCAAACCATAAATAGAAATATGGCTCAATTTAAATGTAATAGCTAGTTAGTAACAAGCCTGAGCTATTGGACAAGCATTTATAAATAATATTAAGTCTCTGTGTGATGATTTGGAAGCAGCTCCTGGGATGAGAAAACTCTACCTACATATGGCACTACAACATGGGGCCAGAATTTCCATGATACCTTAAAAAAAAAGATTCTAAACATACAGAAATGTAGTCAAGAGTGACTTCTTAGTCTGTGTCTTTTATGCCTGCTGCAGTACAGAGACACATTTCCTGGCAACTGCTAGCACACCATGAGATAAGCCATATGGCAGGCTCCCACAGTCTCACATGGGCCACGGTACAGGGAGGCATCTCCCAGTCTTGTGCTGTGTGGTAAGTTTAGGGTTTTTGCTCATGCAAACAGAAAAGCTTATAGATACACAGCAAGGACAGACTTAGACAAAGAGCCTCTAAAAGGTTTATACTGTGTTTGTAAATGTGTTTAGACTTGGAAGAGAGAAGAAAAAAGTATATTCAGTCTTAGATTAAAAATATAGTTTAAAAATAAAATGAAGTCCTTAAAAAGGATTAGAGTAATACAAAAATATAATAAGCCACATATAAAGATGGGAAATACACAGAAACTTTGGAACCTATATATTATTGTGTTGTCTTTAGATTGTGTTTTACTGTTAATGAGCAAATAATAACTGCTGAGATACACTTGACTATGAAAACTGCATATATATATCTTGACTTCAAAATTTAAGTAAAAAGATATGTTACTTTGGGGGAGATGTTGTGCTTTTTTCCCAAGGAAATGAGAGGCTGTAGCTTCATTCCAGCCTAAAAATTTTAGGTTTGATCAAGGAAGACTTCCTGAAAAGTATTCAATGGCAGCAGATGGCTGAGTTGATCCAATGTCTCAGAGTGCCTCTGTTACAGTTTCCTCTAAATTCCACATCCAGAATAGCTTCACAGTGACTAGCTGAGATGATCCAGTCTCACAAAATACTCCAGTAAGGACTTCACCATAATCCTAAATTTTCTAGGGTCCCCCAAAGATATAACACCCTCAAAACAATAGGAAATAGTCGGGAAAATAATGTCCACATCCCCCAAAATAAATTATGGATATTTGTCATTGTTTAGGGTGGTTGGTTACAAATTGTTATTGGTCATAGACATAAAGAAAGCTAAGCAAAGGAATTAAAGTCAAAGATCTATTTATAATGGAAAAAGGGAGATAAGCTATAGAAATAATGATATAAAAGGATAGATTATTGAATCTACATTAACCAAAACCAAAACTGCTAATCTCAAAATATTTTACATTAGTATGGATTTTAGTTTATTGATACAAATTTATTTCTGCTATGCTGTATGTATATTTCTACTCTTCTTTAGAATATTGTGTTTATGTAGCTTATTTTAAAATGTAATGCATAATTTAAAAATACAGGTTAGTAGTTAGTCACTTATTACAATCAAACTTATAGTTCTGTTAGGTTTATGTTTTCAAGGTCAAAAAGAGGTATATTTTAGATAGACAGTCTTCAAACACTTCAAAGACCTATACAATATGGCATTTAAAATGTGTTAATAACCTAAGGCTTTTCATGACCATGAGACATACCTGTTCCTGACAGCACCTATTTACTTCAAAGAAAGTTGATGGGCATCAAAGAAACTCCATATGGAGCTTGCTTTCTTTGTGGCAAAGAAAATGCCCTTGCCTCAATTGCTGATAGTTACTGTCCAAACTGGACCAGCAGGACACCAAAAAGGCAACTGCCAGACTTTGCCAAGACAAGGTAGGGCAGTCCTTCAAAATTCCATGCTTCACAGGAAAGTCTGTCAGATATGCTAGGCCTGTAGGCCAAAGATGGATGCCCCAACATTACAGAAAAACTTTGGGTGACTGTTTAGGCAGCGAGATGTCCCTGTCTTAGATAACATTTCACCCTTCTGGGGTCTTTGACGGAGTTGAAGATTGAACAGTCATAGTTATAGTTTTTCTTAGTTATTATAAAAGATAAATTACATGTAAAACTTTAGACTCACCAAGGTAAGATAGATAATAGAGTATTTTCTCTAATTTTGCCAAATACAGATGGATTGGATATTGTTACTGTAATTCTTACTTAATAACTGTTTTTGTTATATATAATCTTACTATGTTAAAGTAAAAACCTTCCTTTTTAATTAGACAAAATGGGAAACGCTGTGGGTTATGCTCATTGTTAATAAAATGCTGATTGGCCGATAGCCAGGCAAAAATTATACGTGGAGCAATCAGACTAAGGATGCTGGGGGAAAGAAGAGTGGAGTCAGGGAAATGGCAGCCACCAAAGAAGCAGGACATGTAGAAAATGAAGTAACAAGCCATGAGTCATGTGGCAAGGCATAACTGGAAATATGGGTTAATTTAAATGTAAGAGCTAGTTAGTAACGAGCCTGAGCTATTGGACAAGCATTTATAAATAATATTAAGTCTCTGTGTGGTAATTTGGAAGTGGCTCCTGGGATGAGAAAACTCTGACTACATTGCCCTACCCACTCCCACCAAGTTTTAGAATGTTAATTCTTAGACATATGTGTGTGTATGTGTGTGTGTGTATGTGTTCATCTAGCATAAACACATATTCAATATATTACAGCTCTGTAAATTTCCTTTCTTTTTAAAATTAATCCTTGAACAGAATGCCCACCTTTTTACTTCTTATTCATTTATCCAAATGTGACTAAACCTAAATGACCTGATCCTGTCCTAAAGATGATCATGGTATCTATCTGCTATGCCCTGGGGGCACTGGGATGCTCTGTCTCTCTCTATTGTTTTTTATTATTATTATTCCTTTCTTTCATTTTTCTTTTCCTTTCTTACCTCTTTTAAAAAATTTGTTTGTTTGAGTCAGGGTTTGACTATGTGGGCCTGGCTGGCCTGGACTTCACTACATAGATCAGGCTGACCTCAAACTCACAGGAATCTGTCTGCCTCTGACGCTTAAGTGCTAGGATCAAAGATGTGAGCCACCACTCCCCATCTTCTTGAAAGTCCCCCTTTTATAATCTTGATCTTTCATGGTGATAATAGTCTGTATTTTCCAGAATCATGAAGAGAAGGGCAGAAAAATGGGGTGCAAGCAATGCACCTGTACAGAGTCAACTGGGATGCTCCAGGGAATTCAAAACATCAAGGAGGGAGAAGAAAAGAAAGCCACAGGGATATAGGAAAGAGGAAGACAAGGAAGTGGAGACAGGGGAGAAGGAGGAGGAAATGATATCCGTCTTCCTGCCATAAAAACAATTAAGTACTTCTTGTATTATAACAAATCACCTCTGATAAAGATACATTCTGTAATTAGATCCATTTCAAATTTAAAGAAATCACAGCACATGGTTTCCATGAAGCCTCACATTAGGCATCAAATAAAATTGTTGAGTATGAGCACTAAGAGTGTTCCAGATGGTTCCAAGTCACCCACGCCTTGAAGTTCTCAGACCCCTGTCTCATCACATCTGAGCTGGGCCTAGGTTGTGACTTGCTGTGCTTATTTGCAGCATTTTGCTATACTAAAGAAATGTTTTCTTGGAAGTAGAGTTTCAGGACACAGGACACGCATTTCTACTCGTGTCTTCTTTCAACTTCAGGAGCTCTACCTAGATCTTGATTGCTTTCTTTAGGCTAAAATTCAATTTAGTTTTACAGAGCTGAGTAAGGGAGGTGACCTTACTGACAAAGTGTGAATGCAAATTAAAGCACTAAAATCTAAATGCAGACGATACCCTTTAATGATAGTGAAGAAGAGTATCAGAGAGTGTAAGAAGGTGCCAGCTATATCCAAAATAGTTTTCTCAATCATACTTCCAAAAATGTCTTACAGAAGGCTTAAACAGCTGTTCTCCAATGGAATCTCTTGGATAAATGATTGCATTTCATATTCAAATTTATGTTTAGAAATATGGCATTTGAAACTCCTTATTTAACAATGCACTTATGTATCAGGGGGTTTTAGCCCCCTCACTCAAAATACTTTTTCTGGACATTGGGTTTATTGGTGGTATCATCACCATATTTTGAACAAAACTTGAACCAAAACAAGTTATTTTATGATAAAGTTTGTTCAGACATATGATTTAAAATGGTGTCAGAATTTAAGGAACATGGTCTTCAAAATGTGAAATATCCCTGAAGACTGATGTTCTCTCTCCCTCCCCCCTCTCTTTTTCCCTCTCTCCCCTTCTCTACCCCCTCTAATTTTCTCTCAGTGGAGTAGTGTAACTTGGGAGACTTTGTGCTCCATTATTTAAACAAGGCAACTACATGGAGAGCTCCATTATACTTATGACCTTTTTCATCATTTTTTTGTTTCTCTTCAATCTGGGCTCTCAAGGTTCAAACATAATAGAACGTCTGGAGAATTTTTTTTAAAGAGCCAAATAAAATACCTAGTAGAGAGCCACAATTTCCATGATCCAGTTCAGAAGATCATCTTGCTTTCTCTCAAGAGCAAAACACACTCCTCTATGTTCTAAAGCTACAATTAGACAGCCACACTCATACCAAACCAAATCATGTGAAAACTCTCTTCTGAAGTTCTGATGGTTCCAAGAATGAGCTGCATGCTATTGCCTGAGAAGAAAGACCAAACCAGTGCTTGAACTGAATTAGGATACACCATGTCTCAAGTAATGAAGTAGAGAAAACATACAGTAGAAAGAATTGGCCAAGACGTTTTGAATGGCAGGGTATTTAATCCGGGAAGTGAATGAAAAGCAGTATTTGTGGAAACAGTCGGGCACAATCATGCTATCAAGTTATTGAAGGACTAAGAATAAAAGAAATACCACATTAGATGAAATCACACAGAAGTAGCTGAATCCACAGTTTTAACTCATCATATCAGGAATACAAGGATATCTTGAGAAGCTGTTCTGTGTCATTTTAAATTGCATACATGTGGAATGGGGAAAGGGATCTGCTGCAGAGTCAAATTTTGGAGTTGTCTAAAAAGGGAAGTAGGGGGTTAGAAAGCTGAAAAAAGTTAAGAGAACTTTAAACCGGATCATAAGGACTTCTGGCAGACTTCTGGACTGAGCAGTGTGGATTTTGTATAGGCATTGGAGATCTTGGTCACTGTATTCCATAAAATTCTGGCTTTATTCAAATATTTGATAAGGCCAGAATATTTCCAATGAGAAAACATTTTTTGTAGGTTTGTTTTTGTAAATATTTATTACCAAAACATTTGAATGACAACTTGTGAATTTCAGGAAAATGGAAAAAGTAATAAATATCAAGACCCACATACAAAACAAAGAAACAAACAAACAAACATCAGCAACAAAAACAAACTGTGCTGTTCACAACAGTTCCATGAATGTTCCAACAATAATGAATTTTCATCTGACAACGATATGGTCACTCTGTAATTATGACATGGATTATCTGGATTGCAGAACCATGGGCTACTCTTTTCTCTCTCTCTCACTTGAGCAAACAAAATTGATCTTTGCCTCAGTTTCTTACCATATGAGAGGGCAATAATGTCAAATGGCCCCAAAAGTAACACATGGGAATTAGGTAAAGAACTTAAAAATGCTAGAATTGGGCCTATACAATCCAATGTTATATGAAAAGGCACATACAGCCAAATGCATGCAGGAAATAATTTGTGATTTGAATTCTTGGTGGTCATGGGAGATGTCCCTGGGACCCAGAATTCTTACAGACAAACTAGATTGAATATACCTTGATGTATAAATGGTGCCGGAACCTTCCCAGGAGTAGTTTGTCTGCAAGAAGTCTGGGTTCTAGAGACACCTCCCATGGCCACCAAGAGAAGTGAGAAAACATGCATAAAGAAAAGCTAAGCGATTTCTCATTGAAAATCTAATTCACAACAGAAGATTGTATGCCAATGTAGTGTCTTGGCTTAAGAGAAATCTTTCTTGAAAAACCTATCTAACATGAATCCAAACATGATGAAATTATCCCCAAGTTATCCTTCTTCTACTATGCTTCCCATTAAGTCTCAGCTGTAGCTGCCATTGCATTTATATCCTTTGATGTTTTGGGGAGTCCTGCAAAGAAAAGCTGCCAGGCTTAGAATTTCTGATATATGAACATTAACATAAATCACATTCAGGCAACTGCTACCTAAAACTATCTCCCCAAATCACTTAATCTCATATACAATGAATATTAACAAAATTCAGGGATTTTGAAAAATATGTACCCATGTTTCTGATCTTGGACCTACTCTGCTATCCAAGACAACAAACAGGCTACTCTCAGTTGAGACTTGATGAATGTCAGGAGGCCAGCATAGTTCAAGCCTCATCCATTCAAATCAAACATTGCATAACATACTGCAGCCACTGAACTGGAAAGTGCCAAGTTCCTCCTTGTAAAACAATGTGAAGTAATTGTTCTTGACCTCTACTTTACATATGTAGAAACTGAGACCTATAGAGGATCCTTAAGTCATGTAAAATCGTGATTATTTTTGGCAGAGTGAGAAACACGTTAGCTAACATATGGAAAAATAAGTGGAGACAAAAAAAGAGACTTGAAAAGTCCATTTCTTTCCATTTGCTCTATCCAAGTTTACAGCTAATATCAAAACTAAGTCTAAATTATGTCCTCTCACATAATATCTGATTTCCAAAGTATCCAAATCAAGAGAGATAAGCCTCAATTTATCCAGCAGGTGTCACTGTGGTGCACATAAGAGCATCTTTGTCCTTGTATTCCCAAGATTGTTATCACTTCTGCATATAGACTGCCAGCAGAATGATATAATGTTACTGTTGCAACCATAGATAATTGATTATCCAATTTTCTGGTTTAAACATTAAGTTCAGGTATAGAAGGTGACTTGTCCAAGGTCACACATCCACAGGCACATAGAGCTTGCGTGGAATTCACTTGAGACTCATAGCTGAACATTGCCCTTTACTGAGTTTTGTCTTCTTTCTGATGTCTAGGAAGTGGTCTTTTATCTATAGTAGAGTATGACATGATCCCCTCTCTAAATATAAAGCTCAAACATTTGGGACAACCCACTTCAAAAGTAGAAAACTAAATAGAAGAGATAGCACTGTGTCTAGAAGTTCAGCATTCCATTTTAAGATACAACTTTATTCAGCCACGCTTATAACATTAAGGAGTTCTATAGTTTGAAGGGACTGAGTTATCTGGCCCCAAATTTCCTTTTAAGCATTTTTATCTATTAATTAAACTTCAGGTTGTAGTCTGATATCACCATTTTTTACCCACTAATGTTATTCTATTTCAAGATCCAGCAAATATTTGAAGAATACTAGTTAAATATTTTGTGAAATATCTATGATTGTACTACTCTGATTTTCTCATGATTACACTCTAGAGATAAAGGATGGGGTGAAAATGAAAGAGGAGAGATGCCATCACACTGTACAGAGAATACATGCTTTTAACCTGACTAAACGGTGAAGTTAACCCATTCAATCAGCTAAGCTAATGAGGTTCCAGGTGCGATCACTAGGAAGTCCCTCCACTCCTCTCTGAACAGTCTGTTGCTGGATATGAGTCTCTGTGTTCACTCTACACTTAATTTGGAATGCTTCTAAAATGGAAAGGAGATGCTTCATCCATTACCTAGTATTAAGCTGTTTGAGCAGAATATGGAGATGTATATTTATTTTGTACTGGGATCTAGGATTCAGGAACATTCTAGTATTTGGCTAAGATGGGTTCTAGCTAAAAGAGTTCAGAGAAAAATTGTTCTGACTTCTCTTTCACTGAAAGTTCAGCCCAGATGTGAGCAGAGATACTTTTTAAAGGGCTCTCAGGTCAAAGGAAATGTTGAATGGAGATAGTCTACCCTGGTTAGGGTAGAAGTGTGGAGAAAGAAGACATGGTGAGCTATAATTTATTCCCTAAAATATTATGTTCATATCCTCATCTTTAGTATGTAGGTATAAGTAAAAATATCTTTGAAAAATATAATCAAGACACTCTGAGATGGAGCCAGAGATGTGAGTTATACAGCAACAAGCCCAGGAGAGCCAAAGGTCATATGAATTCATTAGAATATAAAAGAAGCAGAGGACACTTTCCTGTGGTCCTAGGAAACTCTGACAAAGGATCATAGAAGCCACTTCCCATTGATGGGCATTTGAGTTCTGTCTGAGAGACCAATGTATGAATGCGATCTCAGAATGCCAGAAAGAGTGTTTCAGTTTCTAGACCCACCTCCAGTGCAAGGAACATCACTCAAACTATTGTAGCTACTGCTCTCCCATGTGAGTTTATGGGGGCAGTAGAGGTTTGTAAAATTGGAATTCAGTTTCCCTTGAATATCTCCTTGTAGGGAATGATGTATGCTAGTCATGTCAGAGACATACTCTTGTGCACATAGCAATAACATCTCTTATTAAAAATGAATTAATCTGTGTGTATGCTCACTATGTATACTAGTATTTTATGGGGAAAGAGACCTCCTTCTTCTGCTGGCTAAATCAGGTTGGAGAGCATACAAAGCTGAGGACCTGACCTTTGACATCAGTAAATTTACTTTCCTGAGAAGCCTTCTGGGATACACCAGCCTTTCTGACTAATGAACTTTTTACAACATAGATCTTCCCTCTTTAAAAAAAAAAAAAAAACTTCAGAAACTGTTTTACCTATTTCTGACCTCTTCCAGAACTTTCTTTTAAATTAATTGAGGCTGTTCAGTTGTAAATATCAATTAATACTTTGCACTTGTTTTCACAAAGCAGAAACATTGTATTGGTCACTGACTGCCTATATTGTGTGACCTTGGACATGCCAGTGAGATCTTTAGAGCCTTAGTTTCCTTGCTGATAAAATGAGCATAATAAAGGAGGTACCCACAGTACTTAGCTCTTAGGGGGACCAAGTTAATTACTACATATTAAACATATAAACAATAAAGCAAATGCACTTTATTTGTGTGCCCATAATTGTTATTTACTTGATTTCTCAACTTTTCCATTCTGGAAATTTACAATCTCTTGAAACAGGAAAGTGTTTTTTTAAGTATTCTCAATTTCTTTGTCCTTAAAAAATAAAGTATGCTTATCCTTCAGGATCCAGTACCAAATCATCTCTGCCCGGAACCTCCCAGCTCCTTGGTCCTTGCTCATGTACCTCTCTTGGGAGAAATGGATAGTAATGTATTATTTTCATCACTTACCTGTAAATTCCTTAGCAACAGGGCTCACAATCTCTACATCTGCATAGAGCTCAGCACTCAATGCCTTCTCATATTCTCAGGGGTGCTGATTTGTCTTAAAGTAGCATATATTTGTTACCTCCAACAACTGATAGGAGCAGGGAACTGAACACAGTGTAGCCTGGTATTTCTGATTCCTGGGTTCTTATGAGGCCAGTCAAGCTGTCAACTTAGTGTGTGGTCATTTGAAAGCTTGACTTGACTTGAAGATCTGTTGCTAGCTTCTTCTCATGGCTGTTTCAGGATGTCTCAGTTACAGCAAAAGTCATTCACAATCTCTTCCAGAGTGAGTGATGATGGAGAGGGAGGGAAGAAGAAGTAAAGTCAGAAAGGAAAAGAAATAAGAAGTATATAGAGAGATGGTGGCAAAGCCATATAGGAAGAAAGAGGGAGAAAACAGGAAGAAGAGGAAGCAAAGAAAGAAGAGGAAGAGAAGGAAGGGGGGAAAGAGCTAGGGTTGTGATTATTATGACCTAGTCTCTAATTCACACACCACCATTTCTTCCTTTTTCTATTCAGTAGAACTATGTTTAAAATTCCAATGCAACTGCAGGGATTGATTCAATACCAGGATCTAGAAATCACTGTGGGTCCCTTTAGAGGCTGCCTACCCCCAGCAACTCACTGGCAGACTGAATCAATATTTCAGATTTGTCTTTCCATTCTGTACTTCTATCTTCTTCAAATTGACAAAGCCTTGACTTCACTTTTATTAGCACACACTCAAGTGTGCAAGTGTAAGCCAATCATTAATGTTGATTCAATTCTGGGAAGATCTACTATAAGAGCTACAGTAAAAATATCTGCAAAGAAATGAAGTATCAGATCCCAGTCCACTCTAACTTCATCACCATTATTAAGTATAATTAAGTGGTCAGACAAACTCTACTCAAAACTAATAGACTCTTTTCAGTGTTTCAGAGTGTCATCAATGAAGTATTTGCTAACTGAAATCAGATACCAGTTTGCTTCTGTATTTCTAGCTCACATTTCCAATTCTTATTATGTCAGTCATGCTCTCGTACTGAAGGGCTATGTGTTCCTTAAGTCTTTGTAGCATGGTAGGTACTGCATTTGACACATATGATGAAGAAAGTCCTCATCCTCACTGAGTTTACAGTCGATTCAGGAAGACAAATGCAATTGGAAGAATTCCCTGGAATTTGATCAATTTGATTCAACCCCTAGTATTATTTCCCTGTGCAAACTGATGTGCTCATTATTTTCATGGATTCTTCCCACTTAGTTCAATTTGCCTAAAGCTTTCCTATGTCCTTTGAAGGCTACCCAAGAAAAACATCTTCCATGACGTTTTTCTACCATCCTGGAACTTCCTGCCACCTTCTGCTTCCTTGAAACTCTGTAGCAAATTAGCACCTAATTATGAAATCTCTTGCTTTCATTGCTAAAATTGCCTCATTTGATTTAGTCATATTGCCCCAACAGATGGCAATTTCTTTGAGGTCCAGGCTCCTCCCCAACGTTTAGAAGGCACTCAATAAATGCTTGCCAATTGATGGCTAATAAAGATAAAATGTTTACTTCAATGTCCTTGGCCAAAATCCCCTGCATTTGAAGCTAAGCTAAAAAGACTAGCTTCTGAATTAATATTCTAAGTGCCTAAAACTGAACTTAATTTGAATTAAAATTTACATAAATTATTTTAATCAAAATAAATGCACAGAGCTCTTAATCTTTTCTGTACTTAGGATTCATTGGAGGAGATTGATAAGCTACTGTTGCTTAGTATCAAAACTTACCAATAGGAATTTTAAATAATCCCTGCTTTTACATAACCACACAGAATAACTACTACTATGATACAGTACTATTTTTGTAGAACAGGCTAAAAAACCTTAAGCTCTTGCAAAGAGTTTGGATTTAGAGTCTCATATACTTAGATGAGTAACTAACTCCAGGCTTCCATATTTCTCATCTATAAAATCAAAATAACTACTATATATATAGAAAATGTATTGAAAAAATTGCAATGAATATCTTTATTACCCTATCTTATCTGATATGGTTAAAATTGCTTCCTGCTGGGTATGGGCGAAGGTATCTTATTCTGAAAAGAAAAATTTTAGGTTAATTGTCAAATTCTAGGAAAGGTAACTATATCCTTCGTTATCCAGTCTGTGTATAATGCCAAAGTTCAGGATTTATCTCAAGTCCTTATTCAAGTAGTCTTTGAGACTGGATCATCTCAGTCAGCCCTCTCAAAATTGTTCTGAGCACTTTGTAGTTCAAAGCTGATCTGCAGATGATGTTTGTCAGCTTAGTGATGTTATTATTGTCCACGTGGAATTGTTTTTGTTGTGGGGCCCCATCTTCTTTCTGGAGACTTCAGTTGATGTTAGGCCTGGCCGTGAATTCCTGCAGAAAACTAATAAGAGACTCGAACACAAAGACATATATGCAG
>CABHPH010149570.1:0-51463 GCA_902168325.1 Peromyscus nudipes
TGGTCTAACAGCCTCTATTGTCTCCCTTTATAGCTTTTGTCATAAAATCTAGTCTATGACATAAGCATGCAGTTACCCTGGGTTCCACTTCCATGAATGTTCTAGTCTATACTTTCACCTGTGGTCCATGAATGCCCTTAAACATGAAGTTTCTTCTCAGTAATACATAGACAGGCCTTGCCTTGTTAACAGTTAAGTCACTCCTGCCTACTCACAGTTGAGAATAAGAGACATAGAAGGCTTCTGCGACAACCCTTTCCCACCCCACCCCCAACTTACCCAAAAAAGAATCAGTCTAGACAGGAATCCATTGAAGAGAACTCTTAAAAATTGTGAGAGGGATCTTGAAGTGTAGCTCTTCACAGCTGATGGCTTCTGGCATGGGTGGGGTGGGTAAGGACTCAGTTTTCTTTAACGGGCTGTCCACTAGGAATTTGACCATGCTCCAGTGAGTATAGGGGCAACACAAATTGGACTTGGTTTTTTTCTGCTTTTCTTCTTTTTCTTGAGGGAGATCACAGGGGTGAGGGAGTGGACCTAGGAAGACTGGGAAGTGAATGCATCAGGGTGCATTATGTAAAACTCCCAAATAACCAATAAAAATATTATGTTGGAAAATAAATAAAAACAATTAAGTCACTCTATGCCTTTTTGTTTGTACATTTTTAAGACAATATCTCTTGTTACATGAGGTGGTATTAAAATCATTAGTACCTGAGATGACCTTGAACTCCTGACCTTGCTGCCTCAGTCTAAGAGATTGGAGCTCCAAGTCTGTGTCACCACCCACAGAACACTGCCTCTTAATTGGTGAATTTGGACATTTGAACTCAAGATAACGATCCCTCAGTGAGGTTTGATGCAGCATTTCATATCTTGTCTAGTTTGGGTGTTGTTCCTGTCCTGCTTTATCATTTGCACCTGATTAGCTCCAATAATGCTTTGTCTGTTACTTGTTTTGTTTTTCTTTGCTATGGATATTTGTTTTATGGATTCTGAGGCTTACTGAGAAAAAACAAAGAATGCATCTTTGAGTAAACAAAGTACTTTGAAATGATAAGCACTTTGTATGATGTATATTAATAAAGGGGAAGAACAGGAGAGGTTATAAAAATATGAAAGTACATTTGCTTTTCATTCCCCACACAGTGCTTGGTATTTGATCCTATGTCTCTCTGAAATTTGTTCCTAGCATCTTTATGTAGATGCTGTTTTACCGCATGCCAAGCTGACAGTATTGGAGCAGTGCACCACAAATCTGCCTGCAGCTGCTCTTGCCAGTGAGATTTTGACTGCTGCACTCTGTCTTCTTTCTCATTAACAGTCCTTTCCTTCTCTTTGAGGTCAGGTCTAGAGGAAAAACAGTCTCAACTTTTGGTTATCTGGGAATGTTTTTGTCTCATCTTTATTTCTTCCTTTTTTTAATTTAATTTTTTTTCATTTTACATATCAACCACTGTTCTCCCTCCCTCCCCTTCTCCTGTTCCTCCCCACTTCCCCCCATCTAACCCCCCATTCACTCCTCATGGGGGTAAGGCCTCCCTTGGGTAGTCAACACAAACTGGTTTACCAAGTTGGGGCAGAACTAAGCCCCTTCCCCTTGCATCAAGGTTGAGTAAGGCATCCACCATAGGGAATGAACTCTAAAAAGCCAGTTCATGTACCCAGGATAGGGTACAAGATAGGGAAAAACCACCAAAAGAGCTGACCAGAGCTAGGGAGAACTCACTGACTCTGGATTGACAGCTGGGGAGCCTGTATGGAACCAAATTAGGCCCTCTGAATGTGAGTAACAGGTTTTTTTTAGAGCTTATCTTTATTTCTAAAGGGCAGCTTTCTTGGTACCTTACTGGTCAAAAGCTTTTATTTTTTTTTTTTTTCAATTCTGTGAAAAGCCATGCTACCCTCTCCTTGCCTGTACAGTTTCTGCCATCAGCTAATTCTGGACATTCTTTCATCTTACTTATATTTTCCCTTTTGAGAATCTTCTTTCTAGTGTTCACCATTAAGAGCCTGATCATAAAACATCTAGGGGTAGACTTAGTTGAGAGTAAAACTCAACTAATGGCCTTTGACCTTGTTGTACGCAGGATATTTGTATCCTTCTGTTATTTCTTTGAACAAACTGTCTACATCTTTGGCATTCTCGAGTCCTTCAACACAAATAAGCCAAGCATCTTCTCTGTCAATACTCTCCTGACACTCACGTATGATTTATCCATTCTTCCTCATTCTTTTTTGTCTCTTCAAACTGAATTTTCAGACAGCCTCTCTTCCTGGTGTGTGATTTTGTCTTCTCATTGAACTATTCTGCTATGAATGCCTTTTATTGTATTTTCAAATCCTCTTGGTGAATTTTTCAGCTCAAGATCTTTGACTGGGCCAGGCGGTGGTGGCACAGGCCTTTAATCCCAGCACTCAGGAGCCAGAGCCAGGCGAATCTCTGTGAGTTCAAGGCCAGCCTGGTCTACAGAGTGAGATCCAGAACAGGTACCAAAACTACACAGAGAAACCCTGTCTCAAAAAAACAAAAAAAAAAAAAAAAGATTTTCTGACTGACATCTAACAAAGGGTTAATATCTAAAATGTACAAACAATTCAAAAATCTAAACACCAAGAAAACATATAACCCAATGGGCTGGAGAAGACAGGAGAGAAGAGAAGTATGAAGAATGATAACTAACATTGAATTACTTTTGAAAATGTCATGTGGAGACCTACAATTGTAGACTATTCCTCAAATATAAACATAGATCATAGACCTTAGGGGAAAACCTAGTACTGTTATTCTGCCAGAAGAACATAGTAATAAAATGTCCCCAGAGTTCTTTTATACATAGGTTAATGTGTCCCTCAGCCTTCATCAAAGAAGTTTCTTTTTGCAGTAGATGGTGATTAACACAGAGAATAAAAACAGGTTGAACATTTACATCACGCACCCTCCTCCCCAAACTCGGGCATCACTACAAAAGAGGGGATGGAAAGATTATTAGAGGCACAGGCAATGGCTGTCTACAACAAAACAGAATTTGCCTGCCATCACAATGCAGTTGCCCATGAACTCAGAGTGGCTGGGATTGTATGTACAAGATCATATCAGCCAAAACCCCATTGTGGTAGGGGAAGGGGCTCATGAAGTCTGACCCCTATCTGATTAGCTATTTGACAGTTGATGGATTCTAGGAAAGAGGAGACACTTTTCTTTGGGGATTTTAGACCTAAGCAGCTACCTATGCTCCAGTAGATAGACCCATACTTGCACACACACAGGCATCACCAAATAGACTCAGTAGGTATTACATTTAAAAAGAGAGAGGAAGCACTAAATTGGGAGGGAAAAGTGAGAGATTAGAGAAGAAACTGAAGAGATATAAAAGAAGGATAGATTAGATCCAAACAAATTATGTGCATTTAAGAAAATTAAATAGAATATATTTTTAAGTTATTTCAGTTTTGCATATTCGCAATATATGTGTGTGATATACGCATGTAATGTGTATGCATGTTCATGTAGAAGTCAGAGGTTGATCTGAGGCTTCCTTCTCTATCACTCTACACCTTATATTTTTGAGAGAGGGTCTATTATCTGAATTTGCTTCAGATAGACTGGTTGGCTAGCAACCTCCTGAGACTCACCAGCTTCCATCCCCACACTCCAAGCTGGGATTACAGAAAAGCTCCACTGTGTCTTGTAGCTGAATTTCTAAACGGTCTTATTAAAGAAGAAACACAGGGCCAAATATAGGGGTGAAAGCCTTAGAGATCAGGGAAATAATGATAGCCACCAACCTTACCTCTCCAGGTCTGCAACTATCCAAAGGTGAGTTACTTCCTGTCTATCCGTACCTTTATTGTCTTGCTGTTCTGCCCACTCATTGACTCTTAGCCCAGCTACCTCACTTCCTTGTCACTGCCGGTCTGTACAGACCTCCACATCTCTATGGTTGGTACTGGGATTAAAGGCATGTGTCACCACGCTTGGCTGTTCTCTAGTGTGGCCTTGAACACACAGAGACCCTGCCTGCCACGTGATCCGATTAAGGGCCTGTGCTACCACTGCCTGACTTCTATGTTTACTTAAAAATGGCTGGCCTTTTCCCCCTTGATCTCCAGGCATTCTTTATTTATTAACATACAAATAAAATATCACCACATTTCAGTACAAATAAAATATCACCAGTGTCTGGCATTCCTGTGTTTGTAGAAATCTCAGTTCCTTATACCTTACTCACTGAAGCATCTCTCCAGCCCCTACTTGGCACTTTTAGTTGCTTCCATCTCTTTGTTAAGTTGCTCTGACAGAGTATTGAACAATTTCTCCCTTTTTTCTTCAAGTTCGTCAGTTGTCTTTAAATTAGTTATTGTAAATTTTCCATTTGAGAGTTACTGCATATTGGTTACTATCCAATTATTTTGCTTATTAGGTAATGTCATGTTTTCTGAAAATTCTTAATGCTTGTTAGTATGTGACATCATCTACTCTAGACATTAAAAAATTAGGTACTTTTTCTAGTCTTTGTGCTCTACCCTTTCCATTCCAGAACTTCTAAGCAGGCTACTTAGTGTATTTCAGCCCATTGTTGCTTCCTTTACTTCACCTCTCTATGGTGTTGTAGGTCCAGGATTGGAGGTGAGTACAATAGCAGGTCACACAGGAGCCTGAAAAGAGTAAAGACAAGTAGTAATTTGTGAGGCTTTCATGTAAGTACACAAAGCACAAACAGAAATGAAGAGGGTTTATAAACAACAAAATCACTTGTAGATTGCTATCAAAATAGAAGGTCATGGGTTGGGATAGCTAAAGAAGGTGTTTTAAAAATCACAGAAAATAAGATCATTGATGCAAAGATTGAAGTTTTACAGCAATTTTACACAACAGGGAGACATATTAGAAATAAGAGCAACTGAAGAATGGAAACACCTCTCTAGTAGAAAAAGAGCCAATTATAGATTAGAGTAATTGAGCCAAAGTTTTAGAAAATAAAGCAAGCATGGTTTAGATTAATTAATTAGATTAAGTCAGATTTTATCCTGAAGAAATGTTTACATTTTTAAAAAATTAGCAGGAAGATATCCACAATAAACACTTTCTTGGAGCTCATATGCCATTCCTTTTTTCCTAATATCAACTATCAATATTCCTTTTTTTCCTAATATCAACTATCAATATTCATTTATTCATAATATCAACTATCAGGGTTCCTTTTTTTTTCATAATATCAACTTGGGAAACTATCTCTCCTGGAGAAAGAGTCCAAATGAGATTCATGTTTTTATTAGACCTTCAGGGCTAGTGCTGGTCCCAGCTCTGACTGAGTAAAGTACTAAAACTACTTAGTAAGGAAGGAACTCAAAGGCAGGCAGGGCAGGATAGCAGTATATAGAGGAAGGTGTCAGAGAGGCTGGCTGGAGACAGTCTCCTCCTGTGAAGGGGGATCTAGGCAATGATGACATCAGCCACTAAAGACTTGGCATCAGCATAGAATCTGTCTAAGAGTTAAGAAGGCAGGAAGCAGGACAGAGAGAGGGAGAGGAACAGCTGTCAGAAAACTGACTTCTTTCCACCTTCACACAGTTCAGCAGCAGAACATTCAGCCACATCAGTTAAGAAGCAACGATCTAGCCTCAAAACGGCTTGTAACATAATCTAAAGTGGTCTCGTTATTTTGTATGTCAAAATTCTGTCAAAATCAAACTCTATGACTATGGACAGTGTAACTCAAGATGATTTACCATAGAAAATGGAAAACATGCCCCCAGTGTGGGACTGTTTTCAGGCAAAAAGATGGGTGGATTGGGAAAACCATGGAATGAGGAATTAGTCTAACAGACTACAGCACCAGAAACCAAAACAACTGACTTCATAAAATTATGGCTAAAGATGAAGTCATGGGAGCAGGGAAAGTGGTTAGTCACAACTGGAGAGTGGAAACATGTTGCTCTCTGCTGGGAGTGTGGTTTTTCAATGAAGCAAATATGGTTAGGATATAAAGAGGGGCAGTGAACAAACATCTTAAAGAAATCTGAATACTTGGAAGGCAATGTTGGTTTTATTACACAGAATAGACATATGAAAAGCATGGTTTAGGCACGAAGTGGGTAGAAATGACTTTATTAGAACTGGCCAAATCCACAGAGCTCTCACTTTAAATTAAGTACTCCTGGGCCTACCCATGAAGCATGTATAGAGTATTTATTCTAAGCCCAACCTTAAGTGTTACATGTCAGTTTTTCACCGTTGGGAACTGAACCCATGAGCTCACGCATGCTAAGCAAGCACTGTGCCGCTGAGCTTTATCTCTAACTATAAAAGAAGACTTTAAATAATAAATTTAAAATTTGACATGGCCTACAAGTGAACTAGAGAAAACAGACCTACCATCTTAACAGTTGCTATGCAAAGTTTTATAATTATTGTAAATAGTATCTTCTATTGTGAGAGTGAAAATGTGGTGTCTGTCTAGCCTAATCAAGAGTAACAATTTAGACAAAAAGGGGATGGGGGCTAAAGGAGTTTTTAGAAAGGGAATTGCAAAGGAGACATGAAGTAATGGGAAGATAAGAAGAGTACTAAGTCCCTAGAAAATCTGGCCCAAGCCTAAAACTGTATAAAAAATATTCATGTTGTATAAAGCTGGGGCTTGGCTTAAGTTACTTATGACTAAGAGAAAACAAAGGGGAAAAGGTGGAGAAAGGATATGGGGCACAGAAAGGAGGGAGACAGGGAAGAACAGGAACAAAACGAAGAAGAGACAGAAAAAAAATGGCAAACCCTGATAATAAAGCCAAACAAGTCCTGTGCTTGAAAAACTTTTGAGTGAGGGAGGGGCATGCTAAATGACTGCTGCCTCTGTAAGACACTACTACCCTGTCACCCTGCTACACTCCCATCTCAAAGGCCATGAGTAGCACAAATGGAAACCAAAAAATTAGCAGCCGACAGGCTCATACTCTAGAATGACAGAGACTCTCTGTCTTGTCTTGTTGCTGTAACAAAATATCCAACAAGAAGCAAATTAAAGAAAAAGGGGTTTAATTTTGGCTCAAGACTCAAGAGGATTGTTATCCATCATGCCAGGGAAAACAGTGGCAACAGGAGCTCCAGGAGGCAGCTAATCCTGCTTCATCCACAGTCAGAGAGCAGTAAGTGCTGGTGTACACTCTCTCCTCTTTGTTCAGTCTGGGACCCCAGCCTACAGAACAGCATTGCACACATTCAGTCAACTCAGTTTAGATAGTCCCTTATAGACATGGTAAGATTAGTTTCTCTGGTGATTCTAAACTTCATCAAGTTGACAATCAAGATTATTCCACACACTCTGACATTGATGTACACAAGCGAGCATACACAGCAGCAGGCATGTCAGAGGAATGTTGAGGCCATGGTGACCCAGAGGATTCTCTTTTGTGTTTCTCATGCACTAGTTACAGCAAATGCAGCAAATGAACACCACGATCCAGGCTTGCCTGTGTCAGAAAGTTTATTTTACTGACTACATCCCATTTAGAAAAATTTGGCTCTGTTCAAAACTGCTGACAGCCTCTCAGATATCAACAGTGTTTCTTCTGCAGTTCGTTATGCAACAGACACTAATGCAAATGTGGACAAAAATAAAATACTAACTCAGACTCTGCATGAGATGTTCAGCAGTTTTCTCAAGTCACACAGTGTATTCATCTTCAATCTGCATTTCCTTCCCATATTTTAACCTTCACTGCTGAAGTCAAACTTCCAAAAATCACTGGGCTTGCAAAACAACTGACTGTAAGGATGAATCAGTTCTTGAGAATTTTGAATTAAACAGGAAATAAAATGCTGGGTTTAAAATGGAAAATTGCACCCACGGGTTGACTTGCTCTCTCAAAGGCATTAATCAGTCTGAGGCATTCCTTCAGTCAACTCTGCTCGACAATATGGATAGAGACATCAAGAAGGAGCCCTGAGCCCTCTGGGGTTTGTATCTCCTCTGCATGTGCTTTGTAACTCATCCATTTGCCAGCTTCTCAGGGTCACCAGGAGACAGGCTGTTTTCTTTTCCACTCTTAGCTGTAAGAAAATGACCTCTAATTTCTCTTCAGTCAGTTTAAGCTACATGCGAGCTATGTTGGAGTCCTCATGTTTAGTTGATATAATATTTCTGCTAAAACATAAGTAAATTTGGACTAAAAGTATCAAAATAGCTCCTTTAAAATATTGAAAAAATAGTTTGAAATTTATTCTTATATTTACTAAATTGGTAATGAAGGCAATTAACAGGAGCTATGGAAAGAGAAGTAGCAAAAAAAAAAAACAGGTCAGGGTAAGAAGAGGCTATGGACATTACTAGAGACTCACATGCAAGAAATGTGTATAGTGCCCACAGAGCCCTTCACGTTATTCTGTATGCATTTGCCCAACTAAATTAAAAACCAAAATTGTTGTAGTTTCAGAAAGTAGGCTAGAAAAAAGAATTTATTACATGCCTGAGAACACCTAGCAAATACAAACAACACGCTTAAAATATGCTTACAGTTACCTAGGAGTAAATGAGACAGAAAAGCAAGAGAAAAAGATAACCTAAAGTGGTAGAGGCAGATTGGGGCTTAGTTCTCCCAGGAGAGCTTTCAGTTCTAGCAGAGTTGCCTGCAAAATAGAATAACATTTTCTCCAGGTCACAAAGCTAGAATGGAGTTCATAGATTGGGGTTGCAGTGCCAAATGTCTGTCTCTGGAAAGAAGGATGGACAGTAAGAAGTAGACAACCAGAGAATGACTGTAGAACACTTTTTTTTTCAATTATTTTATTTTTGTTTTATAAGTGTACAGGTCTGTGCACTGCAGTCATGTTTGGTGCCCTTATAGGTCAGAAGTAGGTGTTGGATGCCCTGGAACTGGAATTACAGACTGCTGGGAGCCACCACATGGATGTTAGGAACCAAATACAGGTCCTCTGAAAGAGTAGCCAGTACTCTTAACCTCTACTGAAGGGTGCTTGTATAGATTAGATCCTGAATGAGATTTATCTGTGAGAGCTGGGATGGCTGGACTCTTGGCCTTGGGGAAGAGGGGGGGAGTCAAATAAGTGAGCTATGTCCTCTGCTCTGGCCCTCAGTCCTATGCATGTGGTCCTGTCTACTTCCTTCTCTGTTTCCTTGACCTTCTGTGTTTAACAAGATGGTTCCAGATTCTTTGTGTTGCAACTATCCCATTTTTCATTCCATTCATTAATTTTTCAGGTCTCAAAAATCTGAACTTTTAAAACATTGCTCAGACTTCTCTTAAAGTTCTTACCTTGTAGTGTACTTTTTAGGCACATGTGAATATTTTAAATATTTTCATCAGTGAATTCCATTATCTGGAGACCTAATGTGTTTCTCTGTATTCTTATTGTTTTTTTTTCCTAATTTCTAAATGTGAACAAATATTGTGGAGCTAATTAATAGTCTAGATAAACATATTATCAAATCAAAGACTTAATAGATGTTGTAAACTGTGAGAGCAGCAAATACAGCTCAGGTACATTACAGAGTAAGAGTAATACTAATTAAATAGAAAAATCTTATAGTCAGACAAGAATATAAGAGCATTTTTAACCTTACGTGAACTTAATACAATCTCTTATGAAGCAAAATTTGGTAGGCAAAGAAGGCTTGATGTGCCTCTCTATTAATCACAGAGCCAGAAGACATGGGTCAGTAATGTTGAAGAAGATCTGAAAAGCACAATGAAATAAGTAGATCTAATGGCTGTTGCTAAATGCGAGTCACTATCATCCTTTCACCCCTCTTAACTAGATGAACAAAAGTGAGCCTTAAGAATTTCATTCACTCGAGTGCTCAGCTAAGGAGTCAACCAAATTCAGTTTCTTTGCTCTCATCTGCAACATGATCTTGCTTTCCAGAGAAATATGACTAATAATTACTGAGATGTGTGTTCTCTCTGTCATTTGGGTATCAAAATACGCTTCAGTGGCTGCTGGGGAGGCAGAAACAGTGTTTTCCAGGGATGAGCCCCTTGATAGGTTATCTAATTCCAATTGGTCAGCCCAAAACACATATTGTTTTTATGTCTAGTATTCTATTACCAATAAATACTTGGGAGGCAAATATTGGGGTAAAATATTGGGGATCAAAGAAGTATCAGAGGGGTGACCAGCTGGCCTTCTCTCCACACTTCTTAGACCAAAAAGGGAGTTCAAAAGTCTGCCATTCTCTAGGTCCCTCTATATTCCTTCATGTGCCTCTCTATCCATATCTTGGGTCCTCTGTATATTCTATGACTGATTATTGTCAACTAGAAGCAGGCTCTGCCCCTTAATTTAAGGTTAACTTTATTAATACAGTCTCGAGGTGTCACAATGAGCTCAAACATCCTGCAACATTTCCCACTTTTGATCTAAATAAAAAAGAATTTTTTTTCAACTCTAATATAGTAAAACTTTATATATATGTATATATAATTATATATTATATATATTAAGAACAATTATCAAGTATTGTCTAAATAAAAAGGAAAGGTCTTTAGCTCTAACACGGTGAAACTATATACAATAAGAACAATTATCAGATATTGTCTAAATAAAAAAGAAAGGTTTTAACTCTAATACAATAAAGCTATATACAATAAGATAATTGTCAAGTAAGAATTACATTCACAATGCCCAGTCCATTTGTATTTAGCAAATTTTTATTCATTTTTACATACCAACCACAGATCGCCCTCCCATCCCTCCTCCCACTCCCTCTCCACCTTCCCCTCACTCCCATCCACTCCTCCAGAAGGGTAAGGCCTCCCATGGAGAGTCAACAAAGCCTGGTATATTCAACTGAGGCAGGACCAAGCCCCTCCCCTCTGCATCAAGGCTGAGCAAGACATCCCACCATAGGGAATAGGCTCCAAAAAACCAGCTCATGTACTAGGGATAGATCCTGACCCCACTGCCAGGGGCCCTTCAAACAGACCAAGCTACACAACTGTCTGCCACATGCAGAGGGCCTAGTTCGGTCTCATGCAGGTTCCATACCTGTCAGTCTAAAGTTCATGAGTTCCTTTGAGCTTGGTTCAGTTGTCTCTGTAGATTTCCCCCATCATGATCTTCATCACCACCACCCCCCTTGCTCATGTAATCCCTCCTTTCTCTCTTGACTGGACTCCTGGAGCTCAGCCTGGTGCTTGGCTATGGACCACTGTATCTGCTTCCATCAGTTATTGGATGAAGGCTCTATGATGACAGGGTAGTCACCAATCTGATTACAGGGGAAGGCCAGTTCAGGTACCCTCTCCATTATTGCTAGTAGTCTTAGCTGGGGTCACCCTTGTGGATTCCTGGGAATTTCCCTAACACTAGTTTTCTCCCTAACCCCATAATGTCTCCCTCTATCAAGATATCTCTTTCATTGCTCTCCTACTCCGCCCCTCCCCCAGCTCGACCACCCCGTTCCCTCATGTTCCCATCCTCCATCCTCTTCCCTCTATTGCCCCCAGTTTACCCAGGAGATCGCAGTTATTTCTCCTTCCCAGGGTGACCCATGCGTCCCTCTTAGGGTGGAGGTTTTTCAATATTCATCATCTTCACTGAAGTAGATTGGTTCTCTCAGGAGCAGAATTATCTCACTGTCATGAAAAGCTTTATGTCATTAAAACATCTTAAATGCCATATTCTGAAGATCTCTGAAATGTTGAAGACAATCTATCTATCTACAGTATATCTCTGTTTAACCTTGAAAACATACCTAACATGACTACAAGTTTGATTGTTACTAATGACTAACTGCTAACCTGCATTTCCTAAACAGTTTGTAATAATGGCTTTCAAGAACTAGAATTTTATACTACATTTTTTAAATGAGCTCTATAGGTACAATACCTTAAATAAGAGTAGAAACATATATACAATATGTTCTAACAAAAAATAACCTTAAATTTGTATCAATATACAAAAAAACCATAACAATGTAAAATATTTGAGACTGGTAGTTGCTTTTTAATTTAAAAGTAGATTCAATAATCTACCTTTTTATTCAGTCATTCTTATGTCCACACCCCCTTTTATTCAAGATAAAAGAGAAAGAAGGATAGAAAAAAGAAATAGAAAGAAAGAAGTCCCTTAATCTAACCTCCTTTGTTTAGTTTCCTCTCTGACCATGACCAATAACAGTTTGCAACTAACCCCCTAAATAATAACAAACATCTATAACCCATCAAATGACCCAAAACAACCCACTCTACTTCTCAGGAATGTGGACACCATGTTCTTAAAATTACTTCCCATATCTGGAGGCTACAACATCTTAGGGGACCCTGAGAAATTTGGGATAATGGTCAAGTTTTGGGAGATCTAGCTGTATCATTTGTTATCTAGTCTCTGTGTGATGAGAAAGTTCAGAGTTTACCTAAAATTCTGGCTAGAGTAGTTTATGAGGCTGGATGACCTTAGCTTACCACTTTGAACGTGTCCTGAGCAGTTTGTATTCTGAAACTGAACTTTGGGTGGTACTTGTCAGCTTAGTGACATTAGCATAATCCAGGTGGATTCCTCATTGCAGGGCCCCATCATCTTCTTGGAGACCTCAACCATCACTGTCAGGAATGGTTACAGTTCACTGCAAAAAACTTAAACATTTTAAATGTCATATGCAGTAGATCTCTGAGAGGTTGAAGGACCACAATCTGTTAAATACATTCAGAGTACACAAACTTAATTCTAGTTGCCTACTTCAGACTCAACCCCAAAATCACATACAGGAAGTTAAATGAAGCTTTTTTCTAGAATTAATGAGTACTCTATATGACAATTAATATCACGACAGAAAGTTTATATATTGATATATAGTTACTTTATAAATTTTGAGATAATATTTACACCCCAAGAAATAGAATAGTCCCTTAATTTTGATTTTCTTCTGTCCCATACCAGGTGGCTCTGTGCCGTGAGACAGAGATTTTGGATTTTTTTTTTTAAACAAGCATGCTTGGGTTTAGGAAAGGAAAGAGCCATGCTCCAACTCCAAACCCAGCTTTAATTTTTGATTGGATTGGTACCAAAAAAAAAAAGAAAAGAAAAATAACCCACTAGCCCTTTGTGTTTGTACAGAGCAGCAAAAACAAGCATTTGGGACGATTTATGAAATTCTACTCAGTTGGAAGTGGGCTATATACCATTAGGCCAAATTTCTCTTTTTCTTGGGACATTTTCTCTGGATGATTCATCCTTCTTCTTCAGATGTCTCATTTTTTCAGTGCTCTTTAGATTCCTTTTGGAATGCTTTTATTCTCCTGGAAAGATAAAAACAAAACCCTGCCCCAACCCTAACTTTTGAGAGTTCCTTTTCTGGCAGATTATATCTTTGTTAACACAAAATGTTTTTTGGCAACAGAAAAGGTATTATATTTTGATAATACATTTTTTCAGACTTGATCAAATTAAAGGTATTTGTTAGTCTCATAAGTTAGTTTGGATTGTATGACCAAGGACTATCACCTCTCCTAATCAAGAGATCTCTCCTGTTAGAATCAAATTTTTATCAATCTTAAGGGTATCCATAGTTTTTTTTTCCCCCTGTGGAAACAAAAGCAAAACCTCTTCCCCAACATAACACATATCCTGGTTTCAATTCTGAGGTCAACATATCTTTAAAGTATACAGGCTTATTTCATTCAGCAGTTTTTTTCTACTATCCAATGTTTCTCTGCAGCTGGTGTTCCTTTCTCATTAGCATTTAAAAATTTTAAAGTTAATACTGTGTAATCTATCTCTGTGGGGGGTCTTTATTACCCTTTTCTTTTTATTAAGCATATCTCTTAAAGTGTGATTAGATCTTTCTATAACTGCTTGTCATGTAGGATTGTGTGGCATTGCTAGAATGTGCTTTATGTTGTAATATGCATAAAAACTGTTTCATTTTACTAGAGATAATTACTGGAACATTGTCAGTCTTTTTGTACAGGTATTCCCATAATGGCCATAACTTCTAATAAATGTGTAATTACAGAATCAGCCTTTTTAGAACTTAAAGAAGTTGCCCTTGGGCTGGAGAGATGGCTCAGAGGTTAAGAGCACTGGCTGCTCTTCTGGAGGTCCTGAGCTCAATTCCCAGCACCCACATGGTGGCTCACAACCATCTGTAATGAGATCTTGTGCCCTCTTCTGGTGTGCAGGCATAATGCAGGCAAAATACTGTATAAATAATAAAAAAATAATAAAGCTGTATAAATAAAATAAAATAATAAATAAATAAATCTTTTAAAAAAAGAAAGAAAAAGAAGTTGCCCATTAAAGTCCTGAGTAAGTATCTATGGTATGGTGCATATACTATAATTTTCCAAACTCCGCAAAATGGAACACAGCCATTTGCCAAATTTCATTTCCTTGAATACTTTTTGGGTTACTTCCTACAAGTAGTGGTTATATAAGGGACAATAGGTCATTTCTATATAATTTCCTTGTTTAGTTGTCAAATGATAGAAAAATCTTTCTTTAAACCTTTGCTATTTACATGATGTTTCTTATGAAATTCTGAGGCTTCTAAAACATTTCATACCAATACTTTATTGATTTAATTATTACCTAGTGATAGAGGGCCTGTATGAGATCTGATATGTATTATGTACGAGGGATAATTTTAATTTCTGATTATTTCTTGTAATTGAGTAAATAACAAAGTTAATTTTGAATTATCTGAAGTAAGTTCAGCAGCTTTGATATTCTACATATTGAGGGTCAGTAACTATATTAAGAGGTTCTGGAAAATGTAATGATACTAGGAAAGTAGCCTATAGTTTTGTTTTGTTTTTTTTACTGAATAATAAGGGCTTTGAGCCAATTTACTAATTTCCCTGATTTGTACTTTGAGTTTCCTGATTTATTTGCATCAATATAAAATGTAGGGGCTCCAAAAATTGGTGTTCCTCATACCATATGAGGAATAATCCAATTAGTTCTTTTTATAAACTGGAGTCTCTTGAATTGGGGATATTTGTTGCTAATCTCTCCCAAAAAAAAAATTATTGCAAGTTCTTTGCTAATGTTAATTTTCTGCCCTTAATGAAGAAATTTCAGCCTTAGTAAAAGGTACCACAGTTTCAGTTAGATCTATTCCTGCTAATTGATGAAGTTTCAATTTTCCTTTCAGAATCAATTCAGAAATCTTTTCTAACTAGATCTTTAATTTTATATTCTATTTGTGACATAAAAATATCCACTCTAAGATATTTTCTTCACTCTGCATAATAATTCCTGTGGGTAAATTCATAAAAGGTAGTCTGACCAGAATACAATCAAGAGCTGGATCAAAGTGATGTACATGTGCATCCAGTAATTTCTTTTCTACCAGAGCCAATTCTCTCTCAACCTCAGCTGATAGTTTTCTTGGACTATTTAAGTCTTTATTATCATGTAAGGTTTGAAATAAATTACTTAATTCTTGAGTAGTTTAATCATTTATGGGACTTTGCCAGTTGATATCTCCTAGCAATTTTTAAAAATCATTGAGTTTGTAATTGATCTCTCCTGATTTGTACTTTCTATGGTTGAATATTCCATAAAGCTGCCTTATATCCTAAGGAATTAATAGAATCTCCTCTCTGTATTTTTTTCAAGAGTAATTTGTAATCATCAACAAGCAAAATTTTCTTCACTTCATCAAACATTTTTTCCTAAAGTATCAGTGTATGACTCAATCAGTAAGATATCATCCACATACTGGCAAATTATAGATTGAGGAAATTGTTTATAAATTATTTCTAATAGCTATTGTATGAAATATTGACACAAAGTGAGGCTGTTTAACACTCCTTGCAGAAGAACTTTCCTATGGTACCTTTAACAGGTTGGAAATTATTATAAGTAGGCATTGTGAAGGCCAATTTTTCTCTAACCTGTTCTTGTAAAGGTATAGAAAAAAAAGTAATCAGTATAATAGACCATCCCTTAGGTAACAGAGAGGGCAAAGGAATTTCTGGCTGTGAAGAACCCATTGACAGGATCACCTTATTTACAGCTCAGATCTATTACCATTCTCAGTTTTCCAGATTCCTTTTTAATAACAAATGTAGGAGAATTTCAAGGACTGGTCAGTTTTTCAATATGTTGAGATTTTTAGCTGCTTCTGTACCAGCTGTTCCAGTGCCTGTAACATTTCTGATGTCAAAGACCATTGTCCCACCCATTCAGGCTCGTAGGTTAACCATTTTATAGGTAGAGATGTTGTTACCTTTGAAAGACCAACAGATGTTGAAACATGCTTAGATACAACCTGGACTTTCTATGACTGTTATGGATAATCTCTTTTTACTATTTCTCTCAGAAGCATTCTTTATTTTATGGTTTGATTCTGATCATGTCCCAATAAATTTATTGCTGTTAACCACATACTGCTTTAATTTTCCTTTCTGATCTTCTGGCTGTGTACACTCGACCCACCTTGTACATTATTTTTCCTGAGATAAAGTTCCAATCCCTAGAAACTGAAGAGGCCAATCTGGATACCAAGATTTTGATGAAATTATTGTTACATTAATGCCCATGTCCAATAAACCTTCAATTATAGTGTTGTTTATTCATATTTTTAGCTTTGGTCTTGATCATTTATATAAGTCTGCCAAAATACTCATTTTATGGTCTCTTCTGAATTTTTTATTTTATCTACTGAAGCTGTTCTGTCCTGAATCGCATCCAGAGCAGTATGGATTTAAAAACAGGTCTTAAGTCTTTTAATTGTTCTGTGGATGAGTTACTGCCATGGTGACAAGCAATGATTGAACCAAATTTGATGCTGGGGCCTGTGGGTGGTCTCCTAAGGCATTACCCAATAACAAAGGGTTACCTTGCTGTCCCATGTTGATCTACTTTCATTAGTCCAATGCCAGCCTTTTCCATACCCACTACATACTCCAGAAGGCTGGGGCCTTCTCTTTGAATAGTCTCTAGAAAAAACAAAAACATTGTTTCTAGGAACCCCTTGCCTACACAGCCTTTTTAGATGACCTGGCATACCACAATTAAGATATCTGATATTTTGATTTTTCTTAAAATTTTTAGAAATCATTTCTATCAAAGTAGCATCACAAGTGTGAGATCCAATATCAGCTGCACTTTTAACTCCTATATCTATTAGTGCAGATATTGCTTTTAAAAGCCTAGTCACACTTTTAAATTATGAATTAGCATTTTCAAAAGCCACAGATGCAATTAATATTTGTCTGACTTCTGGATCTGATACTATTCTATTTATGGCTGAAGTCAATCGTTGTAAAAAAAAAAAAACAGTAAATGCTTCTTTTGGGCCTTGTACCATTTTAATAAATGACTCAGATCTCTTTCTGATTCTGCAACTTTGTCCCAAGCATTCAAAGCTACGAAACAACATGAGGCTTAGGTGTGACCATCAAATCTAAACTATCCTGGAAAATCAGCATATTGGCCTTCCCCCAAGAAGCTGTTCCTGGGAAATATTAATACATTTAGCCATATTTCATTGTTCCATGGCCTTAGCTTTCTTTTTCCACCATGCTCTCCAGTGTAACTTAGGACAAGCTTCCAATATTTCTGTAGCTAAATCTTTCTAGCCTTAGACGATAATTCTGTTCTGAGTTGCCCATGAATTTAACATCTGTCTCACATAGGGTGAATGCATACAATATGAAATGATTACTTGCTTAAATCTCTTCAAATTTAACATTTCAATAGGATTCCACATAGCTTCTGCATTACCTTGAGGGTCCCTATCATCTGCTCATCATTCTTATATAGTAGCTAGATAAACTAAGGTTGGTTTTCTAATAACCTTGGGCCAACCCTCTTCAGTTTCATCATGCAGTGGTGTGGTGGGATCTGGTCTAAACTCTCTATCTGTGTCTGAGTATCTTTCTTATTTTCATTAGTAAGTCTATCTAAGGCTTGTATCTTATCAGTCAATTTTTCATTTTTGACACAATTATCAAACCGCTTTTTAAGGTTAAATATGAATTATCAAACTGATAGTAATTATTATTGATACTATAGGTCAATCCAAGTTAAATCAGTTACCTCTTCATTTATTATTTTCCATTTTCAAGCCATCCATTATAGCGTTATACAGAGTCCTAACTCCCTGCATTGTGATATTCCCCATTCTTAAGGTGGGAAAGACTTTCCTTTAGACTTCCCAGCTGTCTTTACCAAATCTGTTGACTTTTCAGCTTGTCAACAGCAGTGGCAGCTGCTACAGCAGTGAAGGGTGATACAATTAGGAGGGGCATGGTGGGTTGCCCAGGAAGCCAGGCTGGTGCAGCAGGTGCCCAGGAGACAAGTAGAGGGGGCATGGCAGGGGCACAGTGGGAGGCAAGACTGTGGCACACATGGGCACAGGAGCCCCCTGGATGACAGGGAAGGTGGTGGGCAGCTGTGGCATCTGCAGAAGTGTGCAGGAACTGAATGTCCCATGTGCATGTGTGGAGGATGAGTAGCAGCAATATCCCTAGTGGTCATTGCAGTGTGAATGGATGTCACGCAGTGGATGTATACAGAGTTTGGCCCCAGGGAACAGACACAAAGGGACCAAGACAGGAGAAGTCAGCAACCATTAGGCAGGGCTGGGTGGGGGGAGGGGAAACAGTGGAGGGAGAAGCCACCAAGGAATGGCTGCGGCTGCGAAAGTGGGGAGAAGTGGTGGCTTCAGAAGCTGCTGCATGATCTCTTGCCCTGCATTGTGTGCCAGATGTTATTTTTTATCTATGGTATTCTATTACCAATAAGTATTTGGGAGTCAGATATTGGAGTGAAAACCTGACAGATCAAAGAATCAGCAGAGGAGTGACCAGCTTGCCTTCTCTCCATACTTCCTAGACCAAAAAAGGGAGTCCCAAAAAGTCTGCAAATCTCCAAGTCCCTTCGTATTCTTTCCTGTGCCTCTATATCCATAGCCTGGGTACTATGTATACTCTACGACTGACTCTTGTCAACCTGTCACTGGTTCCACCTCCTGATTCAAGGCTAACTATATTAAAAGAGTCTCAGGGTGTCACAGTGAGATCCAATATTCCACAAAAAACCACATGTACACATGGAACAACACTAAAAGGATGCATGGTGTGTGTGTGTGTGTGTGTGTGTGTGTGTGTGTGTGTGTGTGTGTGTGTGTGTAAAACAATCAATAATAATTAAAGAAGAAGAGCTCATGTATTTGAGAGGTTGTTGTATGGTTGAGAACATGGAATTAGTTGCAGGGGGGACAGAGGGTGGAAGTGATATAAATACAGTACTTATGTATCCTCAAAAAAAATCTTAATAATCTAATAATAACCCTCAAAAAATCTAATAAATCTAATTGCTTTTTTTATTCTGAATTACAGGAATGCCTCTAGTTTATTTTAAAATTTTTAGACAAGAACCATTTTAACTTTCAATATCTTCCTCAAAACTATTTTCTGTATTCTTTCTGGTAGCTGCCCATAAAATATTGGGGTAGTTTCTCCAATAGTTAAAGAAAAAAATATGACTTCCTTTTTAAAGTATCACTGAACTTTCCTTTTCAAGAACAGCTTTGAAGTCCCTCACAAGGCCACAGCAGGAGAATAAGGTGTTTTCTCTGTCCTTGTCTCTCCCACTCATTTGTTCTTAAGATAGACATGTACAGGGGCTGCTGCAGGACAAAGAACAGATTCACTTGAGAAAGCAAAGGAGTATTTCAGAACTAAGGTGTATGAATTGAAAACATAACAAATGACTATAGCACAATGGAGTTTTAAAAAAAAAACCATAAATCAGCACAACAAACACGAGACAGTGAGGCTAAATCATTGGAACTGTGAAAAGTGGGAATAAAATTGGAGGGAGACTAGAAATCTTAGCTTTGGTCATCTTACTATCCTTCTAAGGAATTTAAACTTTTCCCTATAAATGTTGACTGCAGAATAAGTTTGGGTCTCCCTCTGTTTTACACAGGAGAATTGGCTAAGAACTCAGCAGGCACTCTGGCTGCCCAGCACCCCTCACTTCAGAACTGACTTCCCTGCTTTGTACCAGTGCCATTTCCCAAGCTCGACTCACTTCAATAATCACCCCAGGAACATGCAGACATTTTTCAGCCTACTGACATCTGAAGTGCTTCAAGGTCTCTGACAACCTCATAATAAAATTTCACCCTTCTTTCCATCAGTGTTCTGTGGGTTGGAAATCAACCTACAGGCAACAATGGAAAACTCTGTGAACTATAGATAGAACAGAGCTAGATGAGATGATTAGTTTCAATTATTAATCAATTCAATATGTTTTTAATACTCTTAAATTCCATTTAATGTAATTCAAATTTAGGTAAAAGCATTTATTACCTTCATCTCAATTTTTATCTCAAATATTACATATTTATCATATCTCTTATCAACTGACTCGTAGCTGTAATGAATAAATAACACTGTTTCTATTTAATCATGTAAAATGATTAACTAAACTGTATACTTAGGCAAAAAATATTAATGCAAGCTTTTCCAGCATTTTAAGATGATTCCCCCCAACCCTCTAAAAAAGCTAGACTCTATGAGAAAGTCACTGCAAGATACCAAGCCTTAGAATAATCATTGGATATTATTTCTTCTCTCTGACATTCTAAATATGTAAAAAATTTTTATTTGAAACTGACATTCTGTGAAATTATTCATTTTAAGAATCAGAATGCAGCCCATGTCAGATGCTTGGTCCTTTGGAAATGATATGTTAGTTATTTGATGTGGCTGTCTTAATTTTCTAAAGTGGAATAGATGTTCTCTGCATAGAATAGAGATGTGTCTGCATCATTCTCTCAGAAGGATTGGGCCTCATGTGAAAAGGCAAAGCAAAACAGGACATTCTTGCCATTGTGGTCCTCATAAGCATAAGAACAGAATGTTTTGGGTTTTTTTTTTTTCATTTTTCTTTATTAAGAAATTTTCTACTCACTCCACATGGTATCCACAGACCCCCTCCTCCCTCCTCCTACTCCCAGCCCTCTTTCCCAAGCTACCCCACATCCCCACATCCCCCAAGTCCAGGTCTCCCATGGGGAGTCAGCAGAGCCCAGCTCACTGATCCTAGGCAGTGCACTGGACTTCCCACTGCACCAAGGTTGTGCAAGGTGTCACACCACAGGCGCCGGATTCCCAGAAGCCTGCCCATGCACCAGGGACAGATCCCGATCCCCCTGCCTGGGTGCCCCCCAAAAAGTTTGAGCCAAACAACCGTCTTCCATGTCCAGAGAGCCTAGTCCAGTCCCATGGGGGCTCCACAGCCACCAGCCCACAGTTCATGGGTTTCCACTAGTGTGGTCCGTCATCTCTGCACGTCCTCCCATCATGATCTCCCATCATGATCTCCACGTCCCTCGCCTGCAGTATCTCTCCTCTCTCTCTCATCAATTGGATTCCCCAACAGAACAAAACGTTCTTAACAAAGGGAACTTTGTTTCAGTAGATTCTGAAGGTGATTCTACCCGAGTACTCTGGATTTGATCCCCAGAAGGCATAAAGTCAGGTATTGTCGTGCAGGCTTGACCCTGCCTCAAAAAGAGAGGGAGAGGGAGAATACAAAGAAGGGGAGGGGGAGAAATTTAAGTAAGATGGCTCTTGCTGTTGACATTATCTGCTATCATAAATTGAAAGCTTGATATAATCAGATGATGTTGTTTATCTTGTTATTTTATGGAAAATGACAAAAGATACAAGATCACTTCTGTGAAACATCTGCTTTTTCAGATACCTGCTTTGTCCCAAGCACTGTGTAGAGCACAGGCCTTTCATTCTTTTGTCCCCATCTGTGTTATCACCCCTTTCCTTTTTACTGTCATGTCTGCCACCCACGGGACCTGTGTTATCTACCCAAATAACAGTTACATTGATCTTCCTCAAATAGTCTCTAAAATCTGAGTGCCCCTGAACACACAATTCTGCCTTTTAAAATATAAATTTCAACTAGCTTATAACTCACAGTACTGTGTTTACAAAATTGTTCCTTTATCTTCTGATTTGAAGACTGTCCCTAAGCTACATTGTGTTGTCTCCCTTTAAGGATACTTGTTCTTTCCAGGTTTTTCCCTTTCCATGTTCCATCCTTGAGCCACTAAATTGCTACGATCCCCATTTAGCACATACTCAGAGGCGCTTCAAAGCTTAGAAAACACTAACCATCTGCATGATAATTAATCTTACCCTTCTCAATTCTTTTTGGCCACAACTTACATATTTTAGACATTTTTATATTTTATGAATTGTTTAAATGTCTCTTGTTATCTGCTTTGCTTTTAGATAACTCATTATAATTCTAATAGCACCATCACTTTTCTCTATAAATACATTGAATTATCCAGATAGATATAAATGACCTCTTAATCTTTAGGTGAAAGTAGCAGTCAAAAGAATGTAAAATTTCTGGGTGAAATATTACAGCATGAATCAAATTTACTTTAAGTTTTTGCTTTCAGTAAATTGCCCAGACTGCTAGTATAATTCACCTTTAACAAAACAGTATTAGCATAATAGGCAAGTTTTGACAGATATGCCAGACCAAAGACTTTATATAGTCACGAGCACATGGGATGTCTTTGTAAATGTCATTCTCTCTGTATGCTCCATTTCAAATGACTGATTCAGAAAATTTAAGTCTATTTGGTACTTCCTTTACTTCAGATGTAAATCACCAATCGCTTTACAAAGGCTTGAGTAGTATTATCCAAATACATTAAATGGAAAACGTGCGTTTCATATTCAAATGACTACTGTTTAAACACCATCTGCTCTACCTCCCTTCCCCCTTCCTCATCCGCCTCCATAACTGGAAACTCTGGTGTCCATCCTTAGAAGCTCTTTTAGTTCACACATCTGTGAAGACCCAGTACCAGCTGGAAGAAAGGAACATTGGCAATACTGACAGAAAAATGTTTCCAGTAGCTAATACCAAAAACAGGTCAGAAAATACTCTTTTAAAGTCATTATGCAACTGTCTTAATCCTCCATGGAACAAGGTAGAATAAATAAACAATCATCCTCTTCTTCCCTTGGGGAAGGAATATGTGCTGGTAATTTTCTCATAATTTGGAAAGGAAAATTTGTAGTTATTTTCTCTGGAGGTCTACCTTTCTTTACGTACAAAAGCAGCTCATAGCACCACTTTCTCAAGAACACACAAAATATAAAATCCTTCCTCCTGCCTACCAAACACAAACACAAGGAACAGAAGTCAGTGAGAAGGAAGGGAATGTAAAATGTCTAGTAACATCTCTAATGCTCACACTCAATTGGCTGAGTTCTTTTCAATCCAACAGCCCTTTCTGCTCCCATGAAGCAATTAGGTCCCTCTGTGTAACTTCAGTTCCGTTAGAGTGCTTCCTCATCAAAATGGACACAAATTAAATTTTTTTTCTTTCCTCCAGTTGTGTATTAATAAATCTGCCTTCTCTTCTGTTTTCTCAAAGCAGAAGTGGGGAAAGATGTGTATCTTTGGCTTAGAAGAGGGGTTCCTTCCAGAGTACCTAGAAAATGTTATTTGTGAAATGGAAATAGAAATAATAAGTATATCTACAATGAAGCCTCATAATAAGGAATTTTGTTAGTATCAGAGATGTAGTATCTTAGACTCCAGCTGCCCAGCAGGAACCAATGAATATCTATCCAGCCAATAAAACACTATTAAATGACAAACTTTTTTCAGGCAGTATTGAGAGAATAGATCTGAGGATAGTTCCCACAGACATAGGGGTCAGTGTTTAGCAGAAAAGATATTCATGGCATAATAGCATAGCACATCTCCTTTCTCTGGGATCGCTCATCATATCTCAGATACCTTTCTCCCCACCTAAGCTGTGGGTGCCTTGGCTGATCCATTTCTTTCTCTCACTCTGACATCTCACATTTCTTCTGTCTGAGCAAATAAGTGGCACTTGGAAAGTTTTATATTCCATTTTTAGGTTGTAGACACCTAGAAGTAAATTTAAAGGTTGAGTATAAATCAATTTTTAATTACATGTCCTCATTTTTGTCAAAGCATGGACAATTTAACACGCATTGTTTCACTTGAGGTAATTTCTATGTTTTGTTTTTTTTAATTTCCTCCTTTCTTTTCAGTTTTGAGTAAAGCCTATGATTTCTAGTTGTTCTCCATTTTACTTTGACTGTAGATGCCTCTTTGCTTTGTCCTATCAGACAAATCAGTTAACAGATAAATCTTACTTCTGAGTAAAAAACTGTCATGTATTATGTTTAGTACTTGTCTGTTGGTCCTTCTGCTTTAGTAACTAAATAAAAGCTCCAAAGTGAAAATTTCGTAGAAGTTGAGGATTCTCAATTGTGATCTCTGTTAACCAACTGCTTAAGCAATTTCTGACATTTGCCCAAGACACCTACTACCTTAGGTTCACCGTAGAACACGTTTTTATTGGGAGTAATTAAGGTTGTTTAACACAGAATGAAAGGAGTGTTATTATGGATGAGTTCTGCCCAGAACCATGGATCAGACACGCATCATCATAGTCTCACTCTGTTCTTATTCACTCAGCCTCTTGCAGGATTCAAAAGACTGTAAACATGTTCCACTCTTCGAACTCCCAAGATACCTTCATCTGTCTTAATTCTTCCAGTCTGCTATCAACATTTACATTGTATTTCCTCCACTGATGCTCTGGAGTCAACTGTCCTTTTTTCCTCAACATTTTTAAGGTCAGTGTGTCTCATTGTACGTCAAGTAGAACATGAGAAAAGACAGAGAACAGCTGCTTCCATCTGCAACTTCCCACTAGTAGCATGACTATTGTTTAACCTTGTAAGTCTTTAGGAAAGACTAAACAGAATGTTCCTTAGGTCTTTTGTTGGATGACAATGAAGGAAAAAGAGCATCCATGACATTTTAATACAGTATTTTTTGGAACGGAGCATTTCCCAAACTTTAGTTCCAAATATCCCAGCAATTTCATACAATTGAGATTGCATACATAAATGAGTTTCTCACAGCAACAATTAATTGCAGGGTATTCAGAAAATAACTGGGTTAGCAAGATGGCTCAGTGTGCAGAGGCACCTGTCACCAAGTCTGATGACCCAAGTTTGATCCCCAGGATTCATATAATGAAAGAAGAGAACCAACTCCTGAAAATTGTCCTCTGAGCTGCACCACACACACACACACACACACACACACACACACACACACACACACACACACACACCAGAGATAGAGAGAGAGAGAGAGAGAGAATGTTGAAATACAAATATTAAAAATATAAAATATGAAGTTGAGGCAAAAAGTAAGGAAGTAAGACCTGGGGTTATTTAGAAATGTTGAAAACATAACTTTAGCTTTCAGAGGAATGGTATAATTGTGAGTAGTAGAATATTTGCTCCTGAATTCCAGACTTTAACTTCTCACACATTTATATTCAAGAAGCTATCAAGGAGAGAAAGCCTGAGGTTTATGTACATTTCATTTTAGATAGCACAAAAATTTATCCATTTTTATGAGGTATGCTTCATAAAGTTTATCTTTTCATAACATTTAAATCTCTCAATATAACTGTTCCTTGATTCATATACAGATAATAAAGTTATACTTAAAGATATCACCTCTTAATCCTTCTAGAAAAGCACGCTGGTCAAGGAGACAAGGCATTTCACAAACTATCCCAGGGAATAGGTTGAGATCAGAATGAAAGAGATACAAGGAACTGTAAAATCTCAATGGAAAAGACACAAGTATTTCCCCTCAGCATTTTTCCAGGACATC
This sequence comes from Peromyscus nudipes, assembly GCA_902168325.1. Classification (NCBI taxonomy): domain Eukaryota; kingdom Metazoa; phylum Chordata; class Mammalia; order Rodentia; family Cricetidae; genus Peromyscus; species Peromyscus nudipes. The sequence continues at coordinate 25,697 of CABHPH010149570.1, forward strand.
CTAAGCAACATTCATATAGCAATGCTCACCTGTAGGTTCAAAATCCAACAGCTTTGCACAAAGTGTTTAAAATAGCTAGGTACATTTAATAATTCTGTGCCTCCTTATATGAGGAAAAACAACTTAGTAAAAAAAAAAACTAAACAAACAAAAAACCAAGGTTTTGTCTTCTGAAGTTTTCAACTACTATTGAAACTTAGGAAAGCAGAATTAGCAGCCTACAAATTAACAATAAAGATGCTGAGGTAAATGTTTGAAATCATTTAAAATGTTAAATATTTTTTTAAAAACCAAAAAGTCATCATTCATGAAGGGATGAGAGAACATCCAATTTTACCTTAAACCACCATCTCATTAGAAGACACTTCTCCAGGCTGCCCCTGTTCCACCGTGGTCAAATCAATGAGGAAATTACCTTGTCTGCCAGTGTTCTTCATTTCTCCCTATATATTCTCTTTATTATGTCTATCAGTAGTTTTGTCAATGTTAAAGTTTTAGAGAATAATATTAAATCTTGAATAACTCTGTTCAATGTTCTGCTTTCTATAGAGAATCAATGTAAGAAAGAAAACATCTTAATTTTCAAATAATGGGAGAGACAGAGAAAGAAGAATAGGAACATGGTTAAAGAGTACGAAACCTAGCACTAGCCTAGGTCATTTTAATGCTTTTAGCCTGGGTTTTCTGAGCTACCTCTGTTGTATGACTTCCAGGGAAGAAATGTACAAAGTCTAGACACCAAAGATAACACACAAATAAAAGACAGATAAACCAGTTCCATCTGGGTCTAGCTTAATGAGCAAGTTAGTTTACTGAGGTTAGCTATGGAAGTATGAGTGAGAGGTTATTAATAGGAATATGGTGACTCAAAGGCATCACTAAAAAGCCCACCCCAGCATGAGTGATGGCTCATGGATGCTTTATCTCTGAGCTCTTAGAAGCTTGACCAATTGGAGATTCTTCATTCCTCAGCAGCTGGCACAGGTCACACAGCCCTGGGGAAAGGCCTTGCGAATATTTCAGGAGCTGTATGAGCTTTGAGAGTTTTATTTACATCCTAAGTCTTAGGAGTCCCCCTCCTTGCTCCAGGAGGGACTATCCAGTTCAGAGGAAATAGCTGCACAGTAGCCTCAGAAGTAAAATAACAAAACAAAAAAAATTGTGTCAACTTTATTATTATTACTCGTATAATTAAAATGAAGACTCCTTGGTTACTATGTGGGTTTGTGGAGCTGAGAAGTCAAGAAATTCTTGGAAGCTAATCAAGATCCAGGAAGAAAGCAAACCAAAGAAGGCAGAGTGCTGGTATAGTAACAAACAAATAATCCAAGCACTGGGGAGATCAGGTAGGAAAATTATGAGTTCGAGGTCAGGCTGAAATACACTGTGAAGCCATACCTCTTTTCAGGACCATAATTTTGAAGATATCTCTAGAGATTAAGAGGATGAGAAGATCCCCATAAGTCAATTCAGACAACTGCAACATCTGACATCCCAAAATCAGTCTGGTCCAATATATATTCCAAGTATAAGTTAGTGGACTCCACCTACTTGTGTTGTTAACTAACTATGTCAAAGATATACTTACAAACTCAAGTCCTAAATGACATAGCCACAGGTAAAGTAAGATTTTTACTTTTCATTTTTTGTTAACCATTTGTAAGTCGCCAATCTTAGACATGCAAGAGATCTCATAGATTGCCCTACCCAAACACCCATCCTTGTTGTCAACTAATTCTTTTAGATAAATAATAAGTACGAAAAAATTTAAGAAATCAGAAAAGATAATAGGTTGCTTCTGGTTTTCAGAGAATTTTAAAGTACAATGTTTAGAACATTCTAGTGCTGAGAAGGGCATCCTGACACAGTTGTTCTTATCAGCCTGTATCTTTTCTCAGAAAGAAAACTAGCTGTCACATTTGCAACTAATTTTCCAGCACTTGCCCAGCAGTTGTTCAGGGAACTGGGAATATCAAGTATGAAAATAACATCATTGTAGTCTTTCAATTCTGTAAACATGTGGAGTGGCATCTGCTATTAAGCATATGCAAGGGCACATACACACACTTTATAAATACCCTCCTGAGCTCCATTATCTTGTACTGCACTGTGTGGGAGCATCTATCACACCCTGACAATAACACTCAGGTCCCAGTAGCTTCTCAAAATAAAAGCTCACTTGTAATGCACATGACGTCAGCTTAGGACTAGGCAGATTTCCTGGGCCTGTGGCCTCTGGAGAGGCCTTTTGATGTTTCAAGCTTTTAGCATCTCCATCTTTTGAATTCATGCTGCCAAGGACCTAGTAGCTAAATGGGGTGAAGAAACGAGTACCACCATTCAACCTTCCCTTCCTGACATTTGCTACCATCTAGTTTCTCAAAGGAAACCACACGGCTGTGTTGGGTTTCACAGAGAAACATGCCCGAAAGAAAGGAAAACGAGTAGAGAAGGAGCTTTTCACCCTCTCTAGCACTACGCAGGACATGTGAGGGTGGAGATTGTCTATCTTTATGTTTTTATTTTTGAGAATTTCATAAATGGCTATGATATTTCCATTTCTTCCCCTGCCCCTGTGCCAACTCTTCCCATGCCCACCCCTCCTCTTTGATGGGATTGCCCGTCGTTTTTCATCTAGGGGCAATACTTCATGAAATTTCCCCACACATGTGGGCATGTCAGCTGGTGTTGTCATTATGTGGGTCTTATTTAGGTAACTATGTTGTTGGAATATCCTGGGTACAGCATCTCTGTTATGTCTAAAAGATACTACCTCAAACCAGACCACCTGGAAAAAAAAATTCTCAAATTCATATGGAATGACAAAAGACTCCAGGTAGCTAAAGTCTTCCTGAGAAAAAAAAAAGGACAATCCTGGAGGAACTACCACACCAGATTTCAGACTACATTACAGAGCTATAGTTATAAAGCATTGGAGTTTTAACATTCAGAATTTAACATTTCAGGAATAAAGCCCAAATCCTTTAATATACTCATGAATTTCCTTATTGTTCCTATATATTCTGCAATGTGCCAAGGTAGTATTTAATATTTAGATAGTTACTTAAACTTAATAGTCAGTTATTTTTATTTCATGCCATTGGTATGATAAATAGACACACTGATATTTGAGAAAAGTCCATGTTCTAGAGTTACAGCAGGTTTTTCATAGTTGTTTTTCTCAGCAAGGTCCCTCTACAGCAAGGCTGTGCTGGCTTTGAAGGTTCCTGAATTCTTAAAATTCTTACCTGTAAAATACAGTAATTTATTTAGAAAATGACAGTATTTCCCCTAAGTATGCCACGTACTGACTGGTTGCAGTCACTGGTAGTACTCAGGAGATAATGTCCCAAATGAAATTTGTGTTCTGCGAATGGGGAGAAAGGAGCCATTTTCACTCCATGCTCAAAAACAGGATGGAACTGAATGGAAATTGAAATTGTTACAATGTTAAATACATTCCAATTAATGGAAAACAATAATATACCCAGAGGTGAGTGAAAAGGAAACTGCAAAGAACATCTCATTTTCACACTTACACAGAAGTAATTTGATTTGAGCATGAATAATGATCATAAAATAGTTATTACTATTGCTTTTCAAATTATTTTCTTATTTTGCCTTGCATTCTACAGATTATCATTATGTGTAAAATTACTATATTTTATTTTAATTTTTCTAGCCCATTTGTGTTAAGTCAGCAAACTTAAAATGCACTGGACATAGAGTCATGTGCAATTTATCTTCAATACCCTGTCTGTAAATCCCTAGAGAGAAAGATCAGCCTCCCTGACTCCAGAGATTCTTTTACCAGTACATTGGGGACTCTAAGGTTATTCAAATGTGTAGGAGAGTGTGCTGATTTATGCAGATAGATCAAGAATATTTTCAAGCATGTTTTTAACATAATAGAGTTCCTATCCAAATTCAATAAAAAACAACTTTACTATGGGCCAGAATTCTAACATTATCATTGCCTCCACAAACAAACCCAACCCAATTTAGCAAAGAAACCTTACAGCAGGGAGAAAGAGACCAACCAGGGAAAGTTTAAGTAGGTCAGTTGTACCGTAATGACTGGAAAATACTGAGCTGAAAAAAAAAAAACTACCACTTCCTATTAGACACCAGTGTCTAGAAATAAGCAGAGGCTTCGTGTCAGAAAGAAAAGCCAGAATACAGTTTTCTTATACTTCACCCAAGGGGCTGGCAAATCTACCCTAGAAGCAGAAGCAATTAAAAAAAAACCCGATAGATATATGATTTTAACTCTCTATGAAACACAAACATTTAACAATTCACACTCAAAACAGAGTAATTATCTGGGCATTATCATGTGTGTCTAACACTGAAGATGCATGGTTTTAACTTTTATTGATTCTTTGTGGATTTCACACCATGCATTCTGATCTCACTTATCTCTCCGTCCCCTCACGTCTGCCCTCTGCCCTTGAGACCTCCCCCCAAACCAAAACCAAATTTAAAAGAAAAACCAAAAACCAAACAAAAAAGCAAAACGAGAGAGAGAGAGGGAAAGAGAGAGAGAGAGAGAGAGAGAGAGAGAGAGAGAGAGAATCTTGTGGAAGCTGTAGCGTGGCCCGTTGAGTCACACAGCCCTTTAGTCCCTTCATCTTTACTTGCTAGTGTTCATTGTCATGAGTCATGGTCTAACTAGAGTTCTCTAGCTTCTGCTCTGCCCCTGATAATGGACTCTTACTAGGGATCCTCTTGGATATCCTGTTGTTGTCCTATGTCATGAGATTCTGCTGTTTTGAATCTGTAAGTTCATCCCCTTCACCTTCTCCAACAGTTCATAGATGAGGTGGATGTTGGGGTGGGCCAACTCATAGCCCTGGTGGGACTTGGTAGAAGCTAAATTGGTCAGCCCGCCAGCTTTCCCTCATTGTCACTTTCCCAGGCTAGCACTCTAGAACTGTCTCAGCTAGCTCACCCAATGCAGCATGAAGCAAGGAGCAGGGCCAGTTCTCCTGCTCTCAGGTCCTCAGATCCACTTTACCTACACTCATACCACCAGGGCCAGCTCTACTGTTTTGCACAGGTAAGGTGCAGGGTCCTCTCTCCCAATTGCTGTGGGAGGCATACAAGTGGAAGGGGGGTAAGCTCTCACACCCTCTGGGCTAGTTCACCCATGCCCTGACAACAGGGTGAGTTCAGTTTGCTGCCCAGGTATGGTAACAGGAACCCCAGACATCAACTCAGAGCCTGGCTGCTGCAGGGCCATGGACCCAGACAAGACCCTCGGCAGCAGCCCTGGACTGGATGACACCATAGCCATCACACACCCTCATGGCCATAGGTTGAGGCCCAGATCCTCAGTATCTGTGTTGTTTTCAGTGACAACATGGGCCACAGACATCAGTACAGACCCTAGCTGTGATAGGACCACAGACCCAGACATGGTCCTAGGCCGCAGCCTAGACCAGGATGTCACTATGGTCCCAGGTAGCAGCACAGGCCCTCAGGTCAGAATGGCCTCTGTGGCATTGTGGCCCTTGGACACCAACATGGCCCCAGGTGGCAGCCCTGGCCACAGGCCTCTGCACAGCCCTCAGTGGCAACAGAAGCCACAGACATCAACACAGCCCCCTCAGCTGCTTCAGGGCCTCAGACAAAGACCTGATCCTTGGCAATAGCAAGGCCTGGACATCACTTTGGACTTGGGTAGCTAGCAGACCATTCATGTCAGCAGGTTCCTTGACACCTTTACCTCTTCAGATCCATCTCTCTCCCCAGCCCATGAACTGTTCTGCCTCTCTATTTCATTTCCCCACTCTGTACTTGCTTACCATAATGGTGCTGGACCTCCCATGAGAGGGAGCTTGGTTGGGTCACAGGTGGCTGAAGTGTTTATCTAAATTGTTCTATTATTAATAAAAACTCAGGAGTCTATTATCGGGGTAAAAAACCTGATGGATCCACAAAGCAGATGAGTAGCAACCAACTGTCCTCTACATTTCCAGATCAAAGGGAGCATACAAATCCCAAGTCCCTCCCTACTCCTTCCTGTACAGTTTCTCTATCCTTGTTCCTGGCTTCTCTATGGTTAACTCTGGTCAGCAAGTCGCTGACTCCATCCCGTGGTTCAAGGTTAACTTTATTAGCAGTCTCGGAGTGTCGGAGCGCCATCCGATATCCCACAACAGGTAGCACTTGGTTGAGTCCTGCTGGTCCCAGCCTCAAGGCGTGACTTGGAGCTGTTGCATTTCTTCTCTCGTGTGCTCTGGCCTAGGCTCCTCGGATGGCTCTTCGTATGATGGTACCAGAGGCCCAGCACCAGAGGCATTGCCAGGCTCCTGGTAGATTGTGCCCCCTCCAGACCTCTGGGTGGTGGGGAAGTCCTCTGTGTCCTCCCCTAGTTCAGGCCTAGGAAGTGCCGAGCAGCTTCTAGTGGATTGTTGAAAATGCATTTTTTTAATGTGCCTGATCATAAGATTGCTCCCCAACACTTATAAACAAGCCGTGTTGACATTTGACCGTGTGGACTCACACACATGCCTCCTTGCTACTATGTGCCCCAGGATGCCCATTGAAGCAGGAGTTTCAGGCATCCCACATCCTTGCCCTATTTTAGCCTCCCAGGCATTTACCAACACGATCTCCCTAACATCTTTTAATCCCTATCATCAACCTTTTTTCTCATATCTTTCTTATGATTAAGCATCACCATCTTTCATTTTCAATACTGCTTTTGTCTGACTAAAACTATTAAAATCTTCCAAGAGCCTCCCAGGCTATTTATTTATGTTACTGTCAATGATTTATAGCCTTGGACATTGGTGTCTTCTTGCATTGCCTTTGACCCCTGTAACTCCACCTAACTTACTTTTCTTTGAGGACCCTTAAAAGAGAATTCTGCCTTAACTTCATTTTCTTTGCTGACACAGCTTTTTCCATGAAAAACCCCTCTCCTGTTTTCTTTGCTAGGCTAACGCTGACCATACTTTGAATACAGGTTTGTGCAAGATGCCTTCTAAATGTGCATCATTTCTTCTATCTTTTCTAACTAGAATTTTCTCTTTGCTGCCATTTCTTCTTTTCTCAGCAGCTACCACAGCGACTGATATACAGTACTGGTATTTTTTTTTTTCTATCTTAAATGTTTTGCCTAAGTTTTCAGCCTGACTGAAGTGTATCTGTCTCTCCTTTATCAAAGTAAGACTATTACATGACATCTAATTTATAGTGTTTGGGACAGAAATTGTTAAAGGACATAATACATTTACAACCATATTGGAATATGATCAGTTCTAAATAGATGTTTGGTGCTAGTGTTGTTGACTGCAGCATCATTACCATTTCTTTACTAGTCCCTTTAAGCCACCATTTCTGTATTTTTTCACTAAAAGTTTTGAGCATTGATTTTCTTGCAGCTCCTTCAACAGCTTTCCCCTGGGTGGCTTTTGTCTGTGTAACAATGCTAAAGCCCTGACTTCCGACATTAGTACCATTTACTCCCTTCTCGGTGTCCTCACACCCCTCACATCTGTAGAGCACATCTTCACATCTGTGAAGAGCACAGATGTCAGGAAACAGTTTCGATGTCCAGACAGCTTGAGTGTGAGTCCTGCCTGCCTCCTCCATTTACGGCCATCTCAGGTTGGAGTTGTGTCATTTGTCTGTCACTTAATTTTCTCCTCCTGTTGGTAGACACAGAATGGTCCTCACCTCAGAAGATCACTCTAGCAGTAACAGAGGTGATATGCTAGCACATGAGTCTATTACATGAGAAGTCTATGCGCCTCCTTATTCACAGGTACATGCTCACTCACTTACGACAAGTTGGGCTTTCACATTCATGACACAAATATAATATATACTCCTTTACAAAGCACGTGATATAGAAAGGACATTTAAACTAGTACTTCCACAACCTCATTCAACAAACAAAGGGTCATATATGATAAATGGTCTGTCTTCATTGGCTGGTTCATAAGTTTCTGTATCTACTTCTAGCTAGCAACATTCAGCTAATGCAGACAAATTGAACCAAATTTAGAGATAGCAATAAACTTTTGGTAAATCTCAGGGCTTAATTGCTCTTAGGGAAGAGCTATTGTGTTGGTATCTCTGAACGATCATTCTGTTCTAATGATGCTGACCTTTCACTGAACCCCAGCACCAGCATAGACCCTGTGGAAAGGGGAACAGAGGGAAACATAAGGAACACAGAACCCGAGGCCAGCAGTCTGAGCTCAGTGCTAGTTTTTGTCACCCAAAGTCATCTGACCACGTGCTACTTACTGGCACTTGTTTTTCCTAATTTTTTTTTAATTTGCAAAGTAGGTTATATTGTAAATGGCAAGGCAGTAGAATTTGGGAGAGAGAGGTGTATGGCACATAAATAATGTTAACAGTGTTCTGCACATAGTGCTCTTGTATAAATTTTTCTTCTTATTATAAATGTACATGATTATGAGACCATTGCTAAAGTTTATTATTACTCAAAAGTCAACACAGTAAAATTCTACATAGTTTTTATCTTCCCACAAGTACTATCAGGCCCTAGGAACCAATGGCTTTTTATTGCAAATCATTTTAAAATAAAAGTTACAGTCATGCTTTATTAAAATGAAAGTTGTTTACTTGGCTTTAAATTCTTAAGACTGTATGTCATTTCTGTGAGCTTATAGTTAGTACCAGAAATAAAAACACCGCAAAGACTTTTTTAAAAAAACTTAAATTTCTGAACTTTTCAACTTTACAAATATTTCCAAACCTCTGAGTCAAGAATATGCTCACTGAGTAATTTTGTTGTTGTTGTTTTGTTTTCTTTTAATTTCAAAAGTTATACTGTTGTATGCTCCTTTAAAAAAAATTAAAGACGCCTCATATTACATGTTTCACATTCTAAAATTCCTGAAAATGTGCTTAGGTAATGCAGATGTGCCTGTAAATCTGTATGTGAGTAGGGAAATCGAAAGAGCATGGCCATGATCTCATTCATATTCAGAGCATAGGAATGTCTCCATTCATGGTTTTAAAGCTGCAGCTATAATTTGAAGAAGATTCCCTTCCCAGGCCTGTGATGGAGTCCCTTCATCTAGGATGTAAGCACAGATTTGTGCTTTGTGTAGTGTTTCTCTGTGGCTTATGAGTTGAGTGGCAATGTGCTTTGAGTCCAGCTGATTGCAGCTCTCTTGTCTGCTTGTCTCCCAAGCTCCCAAGACCTGCCGTGTAGTTGCTGTTTTGGTTACTATGTTTCTATGATGATTTTGAAGCTTTTAGGTTGGTGATCATTCCTGGCAGAATCCTTCAAAGCAGTACAGACTCTGAAGACAACAAGAGCATTGTACCCAAACAGGTGCAGGTGTACACACACACACACACACACACACACACACACACACACACACACACAGCGGGGAAGTGTGTCCCTGAATTTTCCACTATCTTCCTTTGACCTCTTATGTTCTCTAGAGACATATCCATCCACACAAGACATAAGGACACTCTTATTCTTCCTTTTGACACTGATATTCCAGAGCTAATAAAGATATTCGCCATAAACACCTTTACAGGGTACAGAATTCCTAGCACACAACCTGCTGCATATTAAACTGGAGCTGCACCTGCTTTCTTCACACTTGTGTCAGGCTTTGGGGACCCAGAAGCAGATGGGGGCTGCCATCTTGTTGTGAGGAATTATTCTCTCCCGGATGCTGTTACTCTGGTATTGCCAGTCATGTCAATGACATAATCTTGCATCTGCACAATTTGCAGCAACTCTATTACTGTGAAAAGTTTTAGAAGTCTGTATGTGGTTAGCTGTTGGTTCCTGCTCGGCTAATAATGTGTTTGGATTCTGCAAGCCTCGTGGAGAAAGTTTTATAGTTGGATTTAAAAAAAAAAGGCAAGAAAAAGAAAGAAAAGAAATTTTGTTTATCATAACATGGGATATAGAGAAAAATCTTCCCTGACCAGAAAATCCATTTTTTCACTCTAGCCTACCTGGCAACTTTCTGATGTGAAGCCAACCTGGACACCATCTGTGTTCACGCACCCCTTTGTTCTGTTGAACCAGATGCTGTCAATCACACTTACTCTCCTAACTTAAGTAGCCAGAGACCATGCCAAGAGCTATCTGCAAACCACTGACTCTGTGGTTTAGTTTAAAGAATTATCAAAACTACATCCAGGTCTCGAGCTTTATTTTCTATTAACACAGGTAGACATTCAGTCACTCCACTCCAGTTACTATAGTGCATTGCTGCCACGTTGCTTTACAAATTGAAAGTTTGAGGCAACCCTTATTAAATAAGTCTGGAATGATTTTCCAAGTAGCATGTCCTTACTCTCTGTCCTTTGGCCATATTTGGGTGATTTTTTTAAAAATATAAATAAAATATAAATAATAATAAATAAAAAATAAAAATATAAAAAATATTTTTATTTAAATAAAAAATTTAAATTGTTTAAATGAATTCACTCCACATACACACACACACACACACACACACACACACACACAGGACAGCAAACTGACTCTATCACTGTAGTGTGTGTTGTTCTTCATCCATGTCATTACTCACACTCTTTCTCTCTTACTGTCCTCCAGCTTCTGGATTCTCAGAGACAAAGCAATGCATAGAAATTAAGGTAATTAATTATCCTGTAATAACCTGTAAGTGTTTAAGAGACAGGAAACATGACCTGCCTATCTTCAATCAAAAATGATAAAGCTCAACGGAGAAGCTATGTCTAAAGCTAAGATTTAAAAAAAAAGAAAGAAAGAAAGAAAGAAAGAAAGAAAGAAAGAAAGAAAGAAAGAAAGAAAAGCAGCCTCCTATGACAAGCATTTAGCCAAGTTGTGCATGCACAGGGAAGGTTCTTAAAAGATGTTCAGTGTGCTACTCCAGTAGTTCTGTGAATGAAAAGAAAGTTGAACAGTTTTACCATGACTGTGGAGACTATTGGAACAGTCTGCACTGAAACCTAACCAGTCACACAATTCTTTGAACCATAGCCTAATACAGAGCAAGGACCAGTGCTGTTCAGTTCTGTGAAGACAGAGAAAGGTGAGACACCTGCAGAGGGAAAGAGTGATGCTGACAGAGGTTGGTTCGTGGAAGTTCTGGGAAGATGTCATCTCCACTAGTGTAGGCAGTGAGTGCTGATGTAGAAGCAGCTGCCACATCCAAAACCCAAGCTAAGAAAATAGATGAATGGCCCTAACTACACAACAGATGTTCTACACATCCATAGATGTCATCTAGGTCTTGTATAGCTTGAGGGGAGAAGTCAGTGCCTGACTTTAAAGCTACAAAGAGCAGGCTAACAGTCATGTTAGGAAAATTACAGCCATTAGTTTGTGAGTCATGCCAATGGTCATAATATTTTGGAGCCCTTAAGAATTATACTAAATCTACTCTTCATGTGCTCTCTAAGTGGAACAAAACAGCCCGGCTCACTACATATCTGTTTAGATCATGGTTTCTTGTCACATAAAGTCCTTTCAAAATATCCCCACTCACTGACAGTACACCTGCTCACAGAAGAGCTCTGATGGAAATGTATGAGACTACTGTTGTCTTAAGACTTCTAACAGCATCTATTCTCACTCAAGATCATGTTTGACTTTCAAGTTATATATTTAACTAATACATTTCATAATCACAGATTCCAAAGATGGTGATCCTCTGGAATACATGGGCAAAGTAAATTGAACTTTCTGGAAAGGATTCACCACTTTTATTTATTCATTTAATTGTGTGTTTGCTTTATGTGCAGAGGTGTTTTACCTGCACGTATGTCTGGGCACCTTGGGCATAATATGCATGGAGAAGCCAGGAGAGGACTTCAGATCCCCTGGGACCAAAGTTGCAGATGGATGGAAGCCATCATGTATGTGCTGGGAAATGAACTTGGGTTGTCTACTGTAGACAAATTTCTAAACAGTCTTATTAAATAAGAAACACAGAGCCAAATACAGAGGTAATAGCCGAAGAAATCAGAGCAATAGCCACGACTAGCCTTAGCTTACCACCAGCAGTAGCTTCCACAGAGAGTTTCTTCCTGTGTAATTTATGTTTTTATTGCCTTCCTGTTCTGCCTTTTCATTGGCTCTAAGCTCAGGCATATGACTTCCTTGTCACTGCCTGTCTATACAGACCTCCAGGTCTCTATGGTTGGTACTGGGATTAAAGGCTCATGTCACCACGCTGGGCTGTGTCCCTGACCACACAGAAACTCTGCCTGCCAAGTGATCGGATTAAGGGTGTGGGATACCACCAACTGTTTATGGCTATTTGACCTCTGATCTCCAGGAAATTGTATTTATTAACACACAAATAAAATGTCACATTTCAGCACAAATAAAATATCACCACAGTCTACAAGTACTCTGACCAGTCTCTCCAGTCATGGATTCAACTTCCCTTGTAGCTTAGGATACAGCTCAAGTATAGACAAATTGTGAAGGATGAATAAAGCCCATCTCGGTAAAGCTGGGAAGTACAGAAAGAATGAGCATTTATGACTCATGAAAGGGTATCAATGTATCAGGTGTCCTTTGCTGTGCAGAAGCTTTTTGGTTTCATGAGGTCCTGTTTATGAAGGGTGGATGTTAGTGCCTGTGCTAATGATGTTCTATTCAAAAAGTCTTTTCTTGTGCCAATGAGTTCAAAGTGAGTCCTCACTTTCTGTTCTTTTAGGTTCAGTGTATCTGGTTTTATGTTGAGGTCCTTCATCCACTTGGAGTTAAGTTTTGTGCAGGATGATAAGTATGCATCTATTTGCATTCTTCCACATGCAAACATCCAGTTTGACCAGCACCATTTTTAAAGATGCTGTCTTTTTTCCAGTGTGTATTTCTGCCTTCTTTATCAAAAGTATAGTGTCCATAGGTATGTGGATTTTTGTCCCTGTCTTCAATCTATTCCATTGAACAAGTCTGTCTGGTTTTGTGCCAATACCATGCTGTTTTTATAACTATAGTTCTGTAGTACAAATTGAGATTGGGGATGGTGATACCTGCAGCAATTCTTTTATCATTCAGAGGTGTTTTAGCTATTCTGAGTTTTTTGTGTTTCCATATAAGGCTGAAAATTGTCTTTCAAGTTCTACGAAAAATATTGCTAGAATTTTGATGAGGATTGCATCGAATCTGTAGATTGTTTTTGAGAGCAGTCTATCATTTCTACTATATTAACCCTACCAATTCATGAGCATTGGGTCCATTTTCTGGTATCTTCTTCAATTTCTTTCTTCAATGTCTTAAAGTTTGTATCATACAAATCTTTTACTTGCTTGATTAGTTACCCCAAGACATTATGTATCTTCGTGGCTATTGTGAAAGGTATTGTTTCCTTGATTTCTTTCTCTAGTCTATTTGTCATTTGTGTATAGGAAGGCTATTGATTTTTTTGCACGTTAATTTTGTATCCTGCTACTTTGCTGAAAGTGTTTATTAGCATTTAGAGTTTCCAGGACAGGTCTTGTCAGCTGAATTCAACCATTAGTTGTTCATGACTTTGTAAGGGTTCTGAGACAGAACCACCCCTTGCTTTTAGGTTAATGGCACAGTTAGTTCATTGTGGCAACAGGACAGGAGTGTTTGTTTTCTTATTAGCTGTCTTCTGAGAACCGTTCTTAGCTTCTAGGAGTATCTACCATTTTGACTATTTTTATGCCTTCATTATTCAACACCAAAGGCTCAAACAATTACTTTGATTTCATCAATAAAATTGAAAATACCCTCATCACAATGGGTCATTAACAGCTTCAATTGTAACTTTAGTCTTGATTGTCATTTGGCATGTGTCAGTATATCTTCATAGCCATTAGACTTGAGTTCAAAAACTGTAGGAACAAAAACCCTGTGAAGGACAGCAATCTCGGCATGCTTCTCAGAATGTTTCTTTACAAAGGAACATTTTTATATTATGATATAAAAGTTCTTATACTCTGTTATAAGTTTCAGTGGATGAAACTGTCTCAGCCAACTTTACCTGAGAAATGTTTTATAAACTGTGAATTCCTAAGTTGTTTAATGCTCATTAGGCAATCTTCCAACAGGCAGACTTCCTATGATTTTGCACACTGAAGAAAAATTTGCTGACCCTGATGTACTGATCTTCTGCTGTAGTCTTGTATAATTCATTGTGAATTAACATGCTTTCACACATCTAGGTGAGCAAGATCACTCCATGAGAGAGGGGAATGCTTAATGTGATGACTAATGGGAGGCGAGCGGCAGTGGATGCAATGCTTAACAGTCTTCAGCCCCTTGAGCAGTAGCCTCTAACTAGTAGCACAGAACATGCCAGGTGCTCCTGTTGCTTCTCCACAAGGCCCTCGAGACTCTAGCCATCTTTTCTTACATAGAAAGTAGTCTTCTGTCCTCAGTACCACCTTGAAGCTTGGTACAGCTGCAAACTCTACTCCAAATTGACTGTCTCCAGTATCTTAGCTGAGCAATCTTCTGCATGGCGACAATTAAGAGGCAATACTCAAAGAGCAGGAGTTGTAGGAGTATTTGGGAACTTCTTCAAAACCTTCAGGAACTCCAGTAAAGATGTATTCAATTAGTGTCTCTTTAGTCTGACCTGGTAAACTGTTTTAACATACATTTCAGATGATTTTAGAGCAAATGTGAGTCTGAGAATAGGGAATTCTAAAACTGGGTTGCATGCTAGGGTTACTGGGAGTTTTAAAACTTCCTGAGAGCCATGTTACCTCTCACCAATTAAATATATATATATATGTCTGTGGGTGGGAGGTAGACATCAGAACTTTTAGAACACTCCAGATGTTTCTAAGTGTCAATTCTAGTGGGATTTCTCCATGCACCCTGCATATTGGAATAATCCAGTTAATATTAGCATTCCTTTGTCAGAGATATTGGTTTGAAACTTCTGAGAAGCAAGATGGTTTTTAATTTCCAAAATCTCACTATTTTGGTTATATTTGGGGTTTTATAGTTACTTTTATCATTGTGCTCAAATAGCAGACACATGGTGCATAATGACAGTGCCTCCTTCCCGTTTTACCTGTGTGATTATAGACTTTTCTAGAGGCTGTTAGTGTGATCACTTTCCACCGAATTCCTTGAGTTGGAAGCTGAGTATATAGATTTTTAGCTTAAATAAAAGAAATCAAAAGACATGAAAGAAAAGATAAAGGAATGGTAATAAATTAGTTGTTAATCTGATGAAATACATGATAAAAGTAACTTAGTCAACAAATGATTTAATTCGACACAAAGTGCAAGAGTATACAGTCCATCATGGTGTGTGGTGAGCCAACAAAGCCCTGATGGAATGTATGTTATTGACAAGGACCTATGTCTCAGACCCAGAGAAATTGGCCAAGTCTTCCTCTGGTCCCTCTGTGAACGCTGACATTGTGAAGAGAAAACTTCAGCCCCAGCTTCCTCCTCCCAGATGTTTACAACCTGAGACTGGTGGTCTACTGATACCTTCCACTGAGGTTAGTTAAAGCCATCTTTCTGCTGTACCTAGTCAATGTGCTGATGTTCTGGGTTGTTGCGGAGTTGGTGCCACTCCATGAGAGTAGGCATGACCCATCTGAACCAAGCTTTCCTGTACATGTGTTTGTCCTTTCTTCATTCCCTCCTTGCCAGTCAGGTTTCTAGAACCAGGTGATGCTGGACACAGCAATGATGGAGAATTTATGGTGGCACAAACATGAGATGACAGTTCATATATCCACCATCAGGAAACAAAGAGAGATAAATATTTGTGCTTAGCTCATGTTCTCCTTTTTTATTCAGTTCAGGAACCCAGTCTACAGGGTAGTACCATTCACATTTAGATTAGGTCTTCTCCCATCAGCTAACCTAATCTAGACAATCCCTCATAGAGATGCTTTTCTCTTTAGCAGTTATACAGCCTGTCAAGTTGACAGTCAATATCAGCTATTACAAATCCATTTTTATCAACTTGAGAACTAAATATATCACTTTTAAACTATAACCTTCCATGTTATATCCCTAGGCTCATGACTATCTCACAATGGTAAAATGAATTCAATCCAACTTCCAAAGTCCTCATAATCTCTAACCATTCCAACATCATTTAAAAGTCTGGAGCTCCTTCTGAAACTCAGGCAGTCTGCTAACTGTGAGCCTCTGTCAAATTAAAGAGCAAGTTACGTTCTTCCAACATTGTCTTAGGGTTTCTATTGCTGTGAAGAGATACTATGACCACAGAAACTCTTATAAAGGAAAAACATTTATTTGGGGTGGCTTGCATTTCCAGAGGTTTAGTCCATTATTATCATGGTGTGACATAGTGGCGTGCAGGCAGAGATGGTGCTGGAGAAGTAGCCAAGTGTCCTACATCTTAGCTTGCAGGCAATAGGAAGTGGTCTGTCTCACTGGGCGTGGCTGAAGCATATAGGAGACCTTAAAGCCCACCTCCCCAGTGACACATTTCCTCCAACAAAACCTTACCTACTACAACAGGGCCAGACCTCCTAATAGTGCCACTCCCTTCGGGGGCCGTTTTCTTTCAAACCACCACAAACATATACTGGCACTTTCCAAAAGAAAGGAATGAAGCCATAGCAAAGAAAAATCAGCCAAAGCAAAACCAAAACTCACAAAGGAAAACACTAAGACCCTAAGTTAAGCATCTAAGACCCATGGTAGCATTGTCTTGGCTCCAAAGGGCTTGGAAATCTCCAGCCTTCGGCTCTTCTGTCTACAGAGTGCTGCATACATAACATCTGTCTCGGGATGATTCCACCTTACACCTACAGCTTTCTTCTGTAGATAACCTATTGATTGTTCTTCTCCAATGTCCTAGGCTTGCCATTGTAATTTAGGTTTCACCCTTACAGTTTCATTCAGTGACCTCTCAGGACCTCATGAAGAGGACACTGACTCTGCTATAGCCACAAAATGCCAGTAGAACCATGGTGAACAACTCTATGACTCCCTCAATCTTGTATCTTTCCAAAACCAGTACCATGCAGATGACACTGTCACATTCTGGTCCATCTTGGACCGTAGCTGTAGTACCATCTGTGTGCTGATCCTCAGGAAACATTTCCCTAGAATTGCTTTCAGCAAGTGAGCAAACCTTTCAGCAGGATCCTCTATCTAGACTCTCTCTTTTCAACTGAATTTGAAATTTCATAAGTTGAAAAATTTTAATGGATAAGATCTTGAGCCAAAGGACAGCCTTCTTTCTGTCCTTTTCTGAGCATGAGGTTTCACTCTAAAAATTGCTGCCTTTTTTTTTTCAGAATGTGCAGAGACCACAAGTTGCACAAACTCTTTTATTTAAAAAAAAGCATATATGTTTATATCTTTTGCTTATGTGTTCTTTTACATAGGATACCTGGATGAGAGTGAACAGTAATTATACCACTAGCCTGGATTCTCTTCTGCCTTGAAATTTCTCCTATAAAACACATTAACCCATCACTTTTAAATTTAATTTAACATTACTCACATTCTCAGGGTATGGATATAATGCTCAGAGAGTCTCTGTCAGAACAGCACACAAATAGCCTCTAGCCCATTTCTTGGTAGATTCTTCTGAAACCTCATGTACTGAGCCCCCACTCTCCTCATTCTATTCTGCTAAACTCCCAGCAGAGTGGCCCATTGAGCTCCATTTACAATGTTCAAAAATATTAACAAAAGTACCATTCAAAACTTGCTTATACATTTTTTACATCATAGAGTTATCAAATATTTTTAAAATGTGGCCTAAGTAAAGGGGGTGAGAGGAAAAAATGCAACATGTAATCAGTTTAATATATACATCTGACTAAATGAGGTATATATGACTTTTCCAAATCAAAATGGTGCTAAAGTAAGACAACTGTAAAGAATTACTAGTTTCCTTTCATTGTAAATTCACTGAAGAAAAAGTTAATCATAGCCAGGTGGTGGTGGTACATGCCTTTAATCCCAGCACTCAGGAGGCAGAGGCAGATGGATCTATGTGAGTTCTAGTCCATCCTGATCTAAACAGAGTTCCAGGAAAAACAAGATTACACAGAAAAACCTTGTCTCAAACCTCCACCCCAAAAAAGTTAATCATAATTTTCATCATTGAAGGAAAAAATATCAACAAAATGAACATTTCAAACATTCTTCAATCATTCCATACTATGACTCAGAGAATCTGCAACATTTGCATTTTTTCTTTAAAACTGGAGACATATTAGATAATATTAGACAGAATGTAATTCTGAAAATTTGATAACATTTCCCTTTACTTTTTCCAACTTTAACTTTTGTTACTGATAATGCTTCCTACTGTACTAATATTCTCCAGTTTCTGAAGCTTCCTTTCTTTCTAAGTTTTAGATTATATTTAACAAGAATTGAAAGGACAGTTTTCTCCCAGGTGCCTGCCAAGTGATTTAGAAACATCTCAAAGGACTTCAGAAGAACTCAGAATGGATAGCATTAGTCCTGCTCTGAACGCTTAGTTCATTTTATTTTTTCCAATGGCCTTCTTCTGTCTAACACAGTAAAGGCGGTGAGAGAGAAAAGGGGGTACTGTATCCATATTTACATGTAATTAATGCATATTCCTGGAAACACTCAAAAGTAAGTAACTTCTAATTTTATATCCAGTGTGCTTACTGATGCTCGGACAGTCTTGTATATTCCAGATGCCCATGCAATTATGCATATGTGCAACATATTTATAGGAAAATAAAAGTTAATAAAGTCTAAAATATGTTTTGTTTGGTATCAGTATCTGTAAATTTCATTTTGTCCTGTCCATCTAGATATATATACTTCCAATCCAAATTTTAAGTTCGGTACTTGATGTAAACATAATCCCAGCCAAGTCAATTTCAGGAGTCACTGAAGTTTTGAGCATAAGATACCTTCCCAAATTAACAAGCAAAACACTACCTAAATTCCTTTAGTTAAAACAGCACCTTTAGCAGTTTCACATTTTAACTGAACCAACTGCCAGAGAATGTGGGAGTCACTGAACCAAGGCAGGAGCATCACCAATTAGCGCTTTCACAATCTGTGAGCAATTTGGATGCAGATTTCCAAATGTAGAAAAAACACTAAGAATGCTTAAGAAAATGCTGTTTAACAAAGCCCAGAGTGTCTACTTTTCAGATGTGGTTGATCACTGCTGCTCAATAACTCTAGATCACCTAGTCCACAGAAGGTTGACCTCGCCTGTGAAAATCCTCACATTTTATGTTTGTTAGTAAACATTTGATTTGTTTATATTAAAGAATATTGGTTAAGCAAGAATAAATATAAAATTATTTATGTAATAGATGTACCATAGTCACAAATTGTTACTTTTCATCATGTAAACTAATTATGGTTGGCACACTGCACCGTGGAGGACCAGAGTCTATCCAAGTCTCCACAGAAGCTTGGGTAGAAAGAACACAATCTAGCTTGAAGGTGGTAGGTTCATGTCAGTTCCAAGTTTTCTCAGAGAGCCATAGAAGAGGAATGTTATAAATGTATTTGGCCTAGGAAAAAGCAGTAGGAATGGATGGAATGGGGCTCAGTAGCTCATAGCCAACAGCCACTGTGAACTTCCTTATGCGGAACCCATCACTTGAAGTAGATTTGAAAGAAAGTTTTGTTGCACTAAGTTCATAGATGAGGTTTCTTTGTTTTGTCCTACAAAGTTATTTTCCCAGCACACGTATAGAACATATTGCAATCCAGATGGCATTAATATAATTAAAGCTTTAAAAGACTATTTGAATTTGTACAAAAGTTATGGAGCTTATACTGTATAAGGCTCTATCTCACTGTTATGATGCTGCCCAATAGAATTCCTGTCTACTGAAGTTGATATCCAGAAACAAAAATCTTATTCTTATTTGTCCAGTATTATACAAATTTCACAGATGAAGGTGCTGTGTACATTAGTCATATTTTCCAGTTGGTAACAATTTGGGATTGGGGTGGGGGGTGGTAAGTTTTCATGGAACTCTGCCCACTTTAATTGCTCTACTTTTCCTACAATTTAAAGGACCTTTTCTTCTTTCAAAATAAATGTGCTGTTCTTTTACTGGAAATGCTAAACTATAAACCAGAAGGCCAGAAAATGTTGTGGTCCAGAAGAGAAAGTGTAGACGAACAGCCTAAAATGGACACTGTGTATTTTCTTTGCATGCGAAAATGGAAATGTCATGTTGACCCACAGAGTCTCAAATCCCAAGCAAATACAATCTTGAAACCTTTGGGTTGTTTTTTTTTTTTTCTTCTTGTCCTGGGTTGACCTCAAAGTGACTAAAGAAATCTCACAAATTTGTAACTGGAGATATCACATATAATGTACTGAACCAGGAAACATCCCCAGTACAATTTATAAAATTCACTCTGCAAACCGTCCAGCAAAGTAGCAAATGTAAACTTGATGATCATCCAGACATTGACAAAGTCAGTCTTAATTCTAGAAAAATGTCCCAGTGTTTTGATCAGGCAGAAACTGAAGCTGAAGCCCACTGGAAATGAGAATCACCAGAGTTCTCTTCCAAAAACTAGAGAAGTTGCCAAGTTTTCAATATTTGGAATTCAAAAATTAATCAAGACTCAACTAGGTGTTTCAGTTCTCTAAAGCTATATGAGCAAATGGGAAGTATTGCAAAGAAATCACACAAGATACTTCCTGAAGTTCAAAGTCTGCCTTCCAGATACGACTAGCAATGATATTTGTTAAAGATTACAAAACAAAACCACTCACAACACTGTTTTATAAGTTCTAAATATTGTCCACATCTGAAGTTATTAAGTGAAAACAGCACATCCTAAAAATACTTTGTTTACAAAAATATAACGTATTTATATAGATCACAATATGATCAATTCTATTTTGACTTCCACTGTCAAAATAAGCCATTATCTTAGGTCATAAATAAAGTATATTGTTAACTTTATAGTTGCATGTGATGGCATTTGTTTTTATAGTTAAAAAAATTTAAATAAGTTATCAGATTTAGCATATCATCATGCAGAAAATGAAGACAGTTTCTAAATATACCCACAGTGTCTTATTCTTAAAA
Source organism: Peromyscus nudipes (assembly GCA_902168325.1). NCBI lineage: Eukaryota > Metazoa > Chordata > Mammalia > Rodentia > Cricetidae > Peromyscus > Peromyscus nudipes. The sequence continues at coordinate 46,697 of CABHPH010149570.1, forward strand.
AGTCTTACTTATTCATTTGCAAATAACACATGCAATATTTCTTATAAAATTCAATGAAACTGCCAGGCACATACCTTTAATCTCAGCACTCAGAAGGCAGAAGTAGGTGGATCTTTGTGAGTTCAAGGCCATCCTAGTCTACATAGTGAGTTCTTGATCAGGTAAGGCTACATGGTGAGATCCTGTATAGGTTTTAGATGCAACATCCTACATTTTTCTGTGTAATGCTTGTTATCTTATAGTCTTGGGGTTCAGAAACAGAGATAAGTGTAACAAAATTCTCCTTCTTCTTAACCCCTTTCCTAAAACATCCTCTTACCTTTCTATGTCTGTTTCTGGCATGGGAATCTCAAAGGATTGTGTTATGGCCTCTGTGAAAATTATTTTTCTTTAAAAGTGGTTTTTATAATAAAATTTTGTTTATAACTCAAAAAAATAAACTCAATGAACTTCATTTGTGGACTTATGCCGATGACCATGTCAGAGGAGCAGCAGGTGACAAGTGAAGTTCCAAGGTGTCAGCCCACTAGGAGAAAAATCCCTGATGGATAAATCTCAGAGAGGCAAAGTCCTAAGACCACAGCCTTCAGAACATCTTTTGCTTCTGCTGTACCTTTACATGTTTGCCTCTGCTAGCTTTCTTTGGTAACTGGCATGGTATGAATGGGTGTGGGGGGAGATCCCCACTGCCTATAATGTAGTGTGTTTATCTCATGGAAACATCCCTTTCTACTGGGCATTTTTGCCTGGATTAATATGAAGATGATTTCTTCGTAAGCTGTACTGTCTAATTGGTAACAATAATGTTAGTTTAAGTAGAGTTTTAATGATTAAAAATAAAACAAGGAAGTGTCACACAGCTAGAACGTATGAGTTTCTATTGAGGAGCCCTATAGACTGTGGCTTAGGCCAATGATTAAGATGAACAATTGAGTCCCAGGAGCCAGGCTGGCTCAAATTCTTTTAATCTTGATGTTAAAAGATGCATTTATGGCTTTCGGTGAGCATCAAAGCTGAAACAAAACCTTAAGATAGCTTCAGGTTAGACCAGATGTTTTGATAATAGCTTTGAGATGAAAAACCCCAGAAAACAATCTAAAGTTCACAAGGACATATAGCTGAGTTATAGATTCATTAGGTTAGAGTAAAAAATACAAAACAGCCCAATTGTTACTAGCTGACATACTTTCCTTGCTAGGATTGGTTGATGATCAAAGATGATGATTAATTTCTTATATCCATTTTTGCCCTCAGTTTCCTGATATAAAAAACTATTGATCAGTGGGTATGTACCCTAAAGATTTAAAGTAGAGCTGACTGATTGTTTCTCATGTATAAAAGCTTAAATTTCTGATTCCTTTAAGATTCCTTATAAGATTACCTTTCAAGATAAATAATAAAGTGATTGATTCTTTTTTTGTAACTGAAATATGCAGCCTGCCAGCAAAAGAAATGGTTGAGAACACTACCTCATTTGTTCACACTCTGTTAATCTGTAGTAAGTTGCTTAGATGTAAATGTATGTGAGTTCTTGGGATGGCTACTATCAACAGGAACATCAATGAACATAGATAAGTAGGTATCTCTGTCGTAAGATATTGAGTGTGTTTGATATATACCCAAGAGTGATATATCCAGAAATATAAGTGCTGGGTATAAATGTCTATTTAGTTTTAGTATACCAGTAATTTTCCAAAGAAGTCTTATCTGTTTATATTTCTTGCCAGCAATGTATAAATGTTCCAAATATTTGCAGTTCTCATCAATAGGAATTTTATTAATCATTTCAACTGGAGCCATTCCAATGGGTACATTGCGGTACTATATTGTGGATAAATTTGCATTTCCCCGAAGACTAACTGTGGTAAGACCATTTCTGTTTGGTTTGTCTGCCACTTTGATATTTTGCTCTATCATGTGTTTATTTAAATGTTTGGATTTTAACCTTAAATTTTGAGAAAGACTTCTTCCTTAGCCTGTGTGAAGCCCTGTGTTGAATCTCTAGCACACACACACACACAAAATGTAAAAGTTACTTACACATACTGGGTAAACTACTTTGTAAGATTTGTCTTTTGAAAATGTCTTTTTATCTAGCGCCTTTGACGACTGTCAGTGTTGGTTTTGAAGAACAGACTGGAATCACTTTTAAGAAAAAATTCAGTTCAAGGACTCCTGCTTAATGCTTCTTCAAATACTTTTAGGGTATTTTGTCTATCTCAAGAACACATTCTCATATGTTTTGTTTTGGTGTCATTTCACCTTTAAGACTTAAATAAAAATCATTTGCAAAACAATTGCATGTACATAGTAATAAAGATTTAGTTTATCTGATGTCAATTGATGTAGGATAGTATACTAGAAAGTCTATTATTTCACTTACATGCTGTACTTACAATGTTATTTAATGCAGTCTCTGTGTTAGTGTATGTTTGTTTCCAGGAATCTATGCTGTTCATTAGTTAGTTTGTCTACACTTGCCCAGCATAGCTGTCTCCATCATCCTTCTAGCTGAAATGTCCTCAATGCCTACTATTTCTGGTACTATTTTTATTGAAAAATATTTTTCATACAATCAACATATTTTAATCATGGTTTCTCCTCCCATGTCCTCTCCACTTCCCCACCCACCCAAATCCACACCCTTTTTTTCCCTCTCTCATGAGAAAACAAGCATCTTAAACAATACAACAATCAAATCAAAATAGAACAAAACAAACAAACAAACAAAAACAGGGGGGCACAAAGGAGCCAAAGGAAAAGCACATGCAGATGTAGAGACACACACTCACACACACACAGAAATTCTATAAAAGCACAAAATAGGAAACCATAATATATAAACAAAAGATCTGGAAAGTTAGAAATGCCCAGACAAACCTTTATGTGACAACACCTCCTGAATACCATTGAGTTCATTCTCAGTGCCTACTATTTTTAAAGTGTTCTTAATAAATTGTAGGTCTTTTGTGTGTCTAGAATCAACTTTATGCCAGTAAGATGGCTCAGCAAATAAAAGCATTTATATGCAAACCTGGGAGCCTGAATTCTTTCTTTGTAGCACATGTATAAAGCTTAATGTGATGGCATGCATATACAATACCAGAACTTCTGTGAAAGCTGAGGAGACAAGAGATCAAAGAGGCACCTACAAGCTCATAGCCAAACTAGCTTGGACCCAGTGCAACAGAAACAAAAGAGACCCACACTGCCTCAACAAAGTGGAAGGAGAGAACCAACTCCCAAAAGTTCTCCTCTGACTCCCCGAAGTGTGCCACATGTATATGTCTGTATTCACACACATAACATACACACAATACACAAAGATGATGTCATCATCATCATCAAATAAATAAAACAAAGAATCTTAAAAACATGCAGAACAGACAGCTTAATAAAATGACTTTTCAATGAATTCTACTCAAAGTTATTGTGTAATAAATTGGAAAATGAGAGTTTAGGTTCCCAATTTCAAATTTCTTAACAGTCAGTGTATTTTAAATATTCAATAGTTTCTTTGCTAACCTTGCTAATTTCTTCTAATCAGTTGTAAATTTGTTCATAAGCCACTATGATATTTACAACTAATGATAGTTTCGGCTTGCTTTCTACGTTGGATTTTAGTGTACTAGTTAGGGACTTCATGACATCCTAACTAGAAGCATTGATCATACATATGATTATTTTCATTTTGAGAGAAAAATATTGTGTCTTATTATGCCAGTGCTAACTAAAGGTTCTCATTACCCTGTGTAGCCTTTATGAGTTAAGGAGTACCACTATTTTTATGCTCCTGGGTGTTCTTATACAGCACGGATGTTAAATTTCATTCAAAATTTTCTCTATCTATAGAGTGAGTCATAAGTCTTTTTTCACTCTTTGTGAAGGGTGGAAGAGAGTGTTGATTAATGTTGTAATGTTTGAGCAATCTTATATTCCTAGAGTAAACCGTTCTTGTATTTTTGGGGGTGTTTGTTTGCATGGAGCTTCATAAAACAAATATGACTTGTTTTTCCTTAAAATTATTGGGTGATTTTTGGCATAAAGATAATCCTGGTTTTGCATAACTACTTGAAAAGAATCTACTTTTTTTTCTAGTTTCTGAATGTACTACTAATAAATATTTTTCAGACTATTTCTTCCTTAAATTCTTGGAGTAATTCACTGGTAAATCTAAGATTGAAGATTTTGTGTGTATCTAAGGTTTTAAATTGTGAATTCAATTTCCTCAGCAAACAACCCATTTAACTTTTGCAATAATGTATGTGATACACATACACACACACACACACACACACACACATATATATATATATATATACACACATGTTCATGCATACATGTGTGCTGGGTCATGTGGACATATTTACATGTGCATGTGAAGGCCCAAAGACAACTCTCATGTCTTTCTGTATCATCAACCTGGCATTCCAATTCACCTAGACTAACTGACCATGAGCTCCAGAGGTGCCTGACTCTGCCTCCCCAGCACTGACATGATAACTGTGCCACCATACCTGGTTCTATATATACACGTACTTAGGATATAAACCACATCCTCATCCTTTTTCAGCAAGCACCTTATTGACTGAGAAATCTCTTAGCCCCCGGATTTCTCCAGAAGTCCTTACGTAAATTGTGGTTTTCAAGAAAGCATTTAATTTGTTTTCAAACATCTTAGCATAAATGTATTCCTAATTTCCTGTCTTTGAGATATAGTTCACACACTATAAAATTCATAATTTTAAAATGTACAAGTCAGTAGAT
>CABHPH010149571.1:0-13932 GCA_902168325.1 Peromyscus nudipes
ACTTGGAGTTAATATAAGAAAAACTAAAGACCTATAATATCAGCTATCATCAATGGAGATTAAGTAATTATAGTGCTCTTTACTGTATGACTTACAACAGAACATTAAAATTTGTACAGGTTTATAGCAGGTGGCATTGTCTTAAGGAGGATTTTCTATTTGCTGTTTCCTAATCTATCCACTCATCTACCAAATATGGAGTGCCTTGTCAGCACCAATGTGGCAAATACAACAATGAGCAAAAATATAGTAATTATGAATTTGTTCCAAAAATTAGCTAACTCTTATGTAGAGTAGCATAGACATCCATTACATAGTTCAATTTTAATTCATTAACTTTTACGTTTTACATACTGCATCTTGCTTTGTGGCCCTGGCTGACCATGAATTTGTAATCTTCCTAGTTCACCATCCCAAGTGCTGAGATTTCACTTATATTCCCTTATGACTGACTCATAAATCTAATGTATTTATTTACTTACTTATTTATTTTATTTCCTCTACAGAATGTCCTACTATGTAGTCCTAGCTTACATAGTACTTTTTGGTAGCCTAGGCTACCTCAAACTGGAGACAATCTTCCTACTTCACTTCATACATCCTGTGATTACATATGAGAACCATCATGCTTGGCTTTCATAAGCTTAAGTATTTTGGCTTTTTTATTTTTATAACCCTATTTTATTAGCATGTGGTTAGACAATAACGATGAGACATGTGACCATCTTTTCTTATCCCTTATTTTTTAAAAAGATATTTATTTTTAAAGAATTTTTGCAATATTTAATGAGTTATCTTTTCTTCTTGATTTGATGTTCTGATTTATTTTCAGAGATTGAATTTCTTTATCTGAGAACTGCACTTTTGAAATAATTTCTAAAGTAGATTGCCAAAATGACAAAGATATTCAAGACTAAGACATTCTTAAGTCACCTTCCCTAAGGATGGTGGCCTTAGCTTGCAGCACGAGGAGGGGATGTGCAGGTGCCTGCACAGGGACGAGGGGCTCACAGCTGTATTTCCAGTTCAGAGCTGTGTTGCCATGACACCAGTGCCCAGTCTACTTCTGTCATCCCCTGTCCACTTTGAGTGTTCAGTGAAGGAACAGGTTTAACATGTATGCCCAGTGAGAAGCAAATAATCAAATGTCCTACCATGTAATAGGCTGTTTCTTTGTTATTGTTGTTTAGAAAGAATTTTAATTTTTAAAGAATATATTGTTTGAGAATTTCACACATGTATACACTATTTTATAGTCATTTCCACCTCCGTTTCTCAAAATATCTATCTTAAAATGGACAGTTACAGCTATGAAAATTTTTCTTTTTTACCCCTATAACAACTATTGGCTTGTTGAGTATCATATCTGGTGATTAGACAATTAAAAATACACATTTAATGCTGACATCTGTTCATTTTAACATGACATCTTTGGTATTTATATTTCTAAATTGTAGTTTTTTGATTTGTCTATTAAGCTTACAACAAATAATCTTTCTTTAATTATAAGCCGGAGTTTTACTAAACTACTAAATTCTTCCAAATAGTTTCTCAGCTAGATTGTGCTTGTGGAGTCCACTGTTTCTTGGGTCACTTGTGTTTTCTGGTTTTATTACTATTTTATCTGTCATCAACCTCTACAGGCCTAAAACACGAGACAGAAACTGTAGCAAGTGTGAGGTCAAACCTTGAAAGCTCAAGTGGTTTATGAAACTAAGTAAGATTAATCCATTCTACAGAAACTCTAGTTTATACATCATCTAATGTCAACCCTCATTTTGGAAATACTGCATTTACCTGCAGAAAAATGAAAGTTCATCATAAGAAAACTATGTTTCACTTTCCAGGGATAAATCTCATAGCGCTTTGCACTAAGAAGGCCTTTTATGATACATATAGATACTATGGATGATTGATTGATAAATAAAGCTGATTGGCCAGTAGCCTGGCAGGAAGTATAGGCAGAACAAGGAGAGAGGAGAATTCTGGGAAATGGAAGGCTGAGGCGAGGAGAAGCTACCTGCTGCTGCCATGAGTACCAACATATAAGATACTAGTAAGCCACGAGCCATGTGACAAGGTATAGATTTATAAAAATGGGTTAATTTAAGATGTAAGAACTAGATAGCAAGAAGCCTGCCATGGGCATACAGTTTGTAAGCAATGTAAATCTCTGTGTGTTTACTCGGTTGGGTCTGAGCGGCTGCAGGACTGGTGGTTGAGAGAGATTTTTCCTGACCGTGGGCCAGGCAGGACTGGAACAAACTTCAGCTACATATAGAGCCAGAAATTATTTAATTAATTGAATCAATTATTTCCTGGGAGTAATAGGAATACTGAAAAATATAACGCCAGCTCCATGTTGAGATTGCCAGATACAGTATTCACAGTTAAAATTTTACTTCTTTGTTTGTTGGAGATTATAAAACAACTACATAATTACTGTTCCTGTTTCTCTTCAAACCCTCCAATATTGTCCTCCTTGCTCTCTTAAAAATCCATGGAACTTTTTTTTCATTAATTGTTGTTATAGGTATATATGTGTATGTATATATGTTTATGTATATATGTATAGGCATATATATATATTCCTAAACACAGCCTACTCAATCTGTATAATGTTGCTTGTATGTATGCTTTCAGGCCTGACCATTTTTATTGGATAACTAATTGGTATACTCTTCCATGGGGAAGACTGTCAGAAAACAACAACAAATAAAATGCAGAGTTGTTTTGTCCTTCCCAATAGATGCCTCATCCAGCACCAAAGGGTCAAGGAACATTGAAGAAGAAAAGGAGGAAAGATTTCAAGATTCAGAGAAGCAAGGAATTTGCTGTGAGATTGCATGTCCCAATAATGCCAGAAATGACAGCTGTAAAGATTCACCATACACAATTTCACATCTTCAGTCTCTGTCCCCCCAAAAGGCAAGCACAGGGTGTTCAGCATTAGTACACTATGATTCCTCCTTTTCCTCTTAGCTACAAAAGTCTTCTTCTCCATCAATGGAGATTGGTGTGCTTGGTCTTAGACCTCACTTTTCCCGCAGGTGCATTTCTATTAGAACCCAGTTTAAGGTGGACTATTGAACCAACAAATGGATGTTGTGTAAAGGAACAAGTGTAGATTCCACTGTTGTATAGACCCTCTTAGTCCACAGTTCAAGTTTTCTTATATTAGTTCAGATCTCAGTGCAACTCTTTACCCCACAGAGTGGCTGCTTCATTGTTCTGCTGTGGGGATTTTGTAATTTGATTTTTCTCTGATACTTGCAAAAAGGAAGACAAAAATTACACAGCATATTTTCTGTTTGCAGTAGGAAGATTTTTGTAACTGAACCTGACCTATTCCCAGAAACCCAAGTTCAAAAGACTAATCTTTTCTTCCCTTGAGGGTTTTCTTCTGGACCCTGCTATGCTGTCTTTGCCAGGATGAAAATGACCACAGGCTCCTTCAAGCAGAGAAAGTCTACCTTGGAGGTGGTTCAGGTGCTAAAGGTTTTATGACTCCACTACTTGAAAAATGTTTAATAAGCTTCAAATTTTCCAATTGTATGTATATATATATATATTCATTATTTATATAGTATTAAAGATACCCTATAGCATTGAGAGCTTTTCTTTAATTATTACTAATTTCTTTATGTTTCTATAATATACCAATGAGTTTTAACAAAATGAATCCTTGGGACAACAGCTAGGTTTAAAAATTTAGAGCAAGAACTTTAAACTTCCTTTCTTCATTTTTTTTTAAATTTAATTTTAGTTAGCATTTCCATGTCGAAGTAGTATCATCTCTGACCTGTTTGAATTTCTCCAAAGTGACTTTGTTATAATGATCCCATTTCTGAATGAAATGTAGCATTTAATTAACCCATCACCTCTAGGGTAAATTCTATTTGATCACATTCACTCATTCAACCAGTGTTTATTGGAATCCTAGCAGAAAGCTAGACATTGAGAAGTACGCTAGACAGAGGCAGTCGTTGAAAATACTGCTTCAACTACATACATGAGAGTGTGTCTCCTCTTATTATTTCTGGGGAACTTGAATAACCAGTATTATCTTTGATAGAGTTTCCCTTTCATGTGACACTCCCTAATAATTTCTCAATATTGATAAAATGAAGACAAGTGACTCAATCGTCCTTGAATTAATTTTCAAATGATTCATTGAGATAATCATCTAAATAGGAAAATAAGGATAGGTTTTATTTCATTTCTTGATATTAAAAGTCTCTTACGCATATCTCTACTTAAATGAGAGTTACTGGTGTTAATGATTTTTTTGGAAGAGATTTAATCAAGTGATAATTAAATTGGTTTTTATCTCACAACCTTACAATATGTTTTCTTCATCCTTTACCTTGAAATTTTTTCTTTGCATATAATGTGCTAAGAGTATAAGTGGAGCTCCAAATAAGAGAAATGGCTACATATAATATTTATAAAAACAAACTTAAGATCCATTTATTAGCCAATAGTTTGATGTATATATTAGAAAGACTGAATTAAAAAAATAAGTTGAATGAATTGGAAAATGGCAAGGAATCAAATATAGTTGTAGTCTTAAATAATGTATTTTTTATATCAGAAGGACACATCTTTCTAAAAATGTGAGGAAATATATTATGCACTATTTGTTTATAAAACACATTTATCTAGGATGTACTTTCAAATCTGCTCTTGGTTTTTCATCATATATTGAAGGTTCTAGTTTGCTTAGCACATAGAAAATATATCTTTAGAAACATTTATTTTTACTATATAAAAGATTTCTTCAATTTTAAAAACAATTAGTATAAAATTGACTTGGGTAGTATTTAAAATGTGATAATCATCCTTAAGAATTTCTATGCAAGTCTACGTTTGGAACAAAGAAATTCATATTTCCATTAAGTTATTCCCATATGGAATCACTATGAAATTATATTTTGTGTTTTATTTGATCTTAAGATCTAAACTTTACAATTTTAGATTATTTTTCCATATTCAAAACAACTCACAAAAGCACCAGCTAATGAATCAAATTAGAAAACTATTGTATTATGAATGAACATTATATTGAATCATTTGCTGCAGAACATCATGATAGTATATGTATATATGTCACTTTTGAGGTAATGATTATGGCTATGTGCAGTAAAGTATTTATTACCTTATCTAATTAATACACATTTTGGCATGTCAGGGTTTGTGGGTAATTATAGTTTTCTATTGCGGTAATAATTTGTATGATTTATGAAGCCTATGAAACAACACTGTGAGCCAAAAAGCTGTCTGGAGTAATTACAGTTAAGCAGCTTGATCAACAGGTATGCCCAGCCAAGAGAACACAGCCTTGGGGATAAGAGACTCAAACAAACAGAAGCAATATGAGGTGTTCACTTCTCAGCCTGCTTTTTCTCACCTGAAAAAAGAAAAAACCAGCCCACCCACTGTTCGCAGCTTTATGAACAATGGATTGATTGCTTAAGTATATGTAGCTATTTTCTAAAGGTTCTTGAACTGATGGAGAGGAATTTATAAAAATATAAGCAAGGGTAGATAAACCATATAAATCTACAATGATTTCAGGGTAGGCTGAATGTAGAGACATATTTTGTTTTCAGAATGGCTATGCATTCTGTGGCATTTTAAAGTCTTAAGGAGACTATGCATTAATCCCACTCCAGCTAAGAGTGGGATACTCTTCAACACTTTCCCTGTTACCCTTTCATTAGACTCTGAAACTGCTTTTCTCTTGTACAAAGACATCTGGATTAATGTTCCTAACTAGGATTAGAGAACAGAATTTGCATCCTAAGAAACTTCAGAGGTGGACAACCGTAAGAATTTAGATACTTTAGCCGGGCGGTGGTGGTGCACGCCTTTAATCCCAGCACTCGGGAGGCAGAGGCAGGTGGATCTCTGTGAGTTTGAGGCCATCCTGGGCTACCAAGTGAGTTTCAGGAAAGGCGCAAAGCTACGCAGAGAAACCCTGTCTCGAAAAACCAAAAAAAAAAAAAAAAGAATTTAGATACTTTAAAAGACCATAATTATTATTACCCTTGTTTAAACAATAATTTTTAGGTAGTTAGTGGCTTGCTGTAGAAGTACTGCAGGCCAGTGGCTCCTACTTTCCTTTTGCCAGGTCATTTTAACCTTGCCATTAGTCTTTTTATTTTATTTTTGCTTCTTATTAATACCCTAGAGCTACACAATGTTTTCCTTGGCATTTGTCACACATACTGAAGCAGGAGATTCTATCTTATGCTAAGAAGCAGCTGGTAAATTTCTGTGAACTCTTTCAGTGTGTGGAAAGTTCTTAAATGAGTTTGATCTTTCTCAAAGAGACGAATACAGTCCTATGCTGTAGCCATAAGTTCAAGTTTCTGTTATTAACTCCAGCTATAGCCAGTTTCTCTTGCTGTTGTTCATTTGGGTTGTTTGTTTGTTAGTTTGGTTTGGTTTTTTAACCTGAGGAGTAGAGGATGTCACACAATATTAACTGCTAAAGCAGTGTCATTGAATATTCCATTTTAATATTAAAGCACAATTATAAAGCTCATGATCCCTAGCATCATAGGTGTATATGTGAGTTGGGATGTGAGACTGCAAAAAGTGGCGAGGGTCCTACAAATGTTCTGCAGTGGTTTGTCCTCACATGCTCAATTTAGAAGCTATCTCCATTAATTTGAGGTTCAGAAAAGAAAGGTAAGCCAAAGCCAAGAGGAAAGAGATGAGAAATATCATAGACACAAACTACAGCCCAGAGACCCTTAGTACCCAATTTGTGAGTTTGTACAGGAAACCCTTCCCTCAGTGTGATAAATAATCTATGATGTGAAATCTCATTGTTGAATTGTGAATACATTTGTTAGAGTGAAAATGAATGGAATACATAAAAGAAAAACCACAGCCAGGCAATTTATTCTTCAGAAAGAGACTGACATTGGTTGAGTCTGATTGTTTTGACCCGTGACACTCAGAGGAGGAGCTCTCTTCCTGTTTGTGCCCTGAAGGTAGCTACTTTGCCAGCCTCCAGGGAATCTCAGGCCAACTGGAAGCTCATAAAACAAAAACATATGTGCTCTTGAGCATTTTCAAATACAGTTTTAAAAGTTTGAGATAGGGTCTTATTATGTAATTCAGGGTGGCCTCCAGCCAGTGACCTTCCTGCTCCATTCTCCCAAGTGCTGAAATTTCTGTCCTGCACCACCATGCTGCTCTCAAGTAGAACATTACAGGCATTAACTATGTGCAATGTATCACTGAGTGTGGAATGTAGGCAGCATCCCAAATCACTTGCACTCTGCCTTCTTGATCTCTTCTGACATCTGTATTGGCTCCTTTCTCCCATCTCACAAACAGCTATCCACATATAGTTCCTTCAAAAGACAATGGTTCTGAGTAGGTTGAAATCCTTCCAGGAAAACAAATAACTAAGGTCAAACTCAATTCAAAATCTTAAAGGTCAAAGAACACGGTGAAATCAAAAGCTATGTCAGAATGCGAGGAACCATAAGCACAGGGCAGAACAGTTTAATCCTTCTAAAGATAACTTTAGAATGTGATTTGCAGCACATTGTGGATTAAAGCTGAGGTAGGAATCATCTCTGTGTTGTGTGTATAGCTATAAACACAAGGGTATTCACAGAAAACAATACACTTTTATGTATATATAATTCTGCACAAGGTATTTGACATGGAGTTTTTACTAATGTTATGAATTAAACATAGTTTTATACCTTCAAAGGCTTTTTAATGTCATTTCTAGACATTATTCATCTCTGCCCCCTTTTATGATCATCAGCTTATAGATTAATATTAACTTTTTAATATTTGCTATTTGCTAGTTATTGATGTCACTCAAAAGTTTATTTGAAATTCAAATTAAGGGTCTGTCTGACAGTTTATTTTTAAAATTTCTGGGTGTGTTTGCAAAATTATTTGTTATTTGTAACACTATTTTGTTCAGTTGTAGCTACCATTAAAAATAAAAACACTCATGTTATTCCTTGGTGTACATTCCCTGGTGTACAAATCTCATTCACCCTGCCCATTTTGTCCTCTCTGTTAGTTCCTCATTTAATTACCTGGACATGGCATTGTGTGCAGTTGCTCTTGCCATAGGGAATAACAGATAAGCATGAACATACATCCAGTGCCTATGGTCAACAGAATTCTGTGTTCAGTCAGCAGTGGTCAACATAAAAGTGATGCTGGGAATTATTCTTCCATCGTTTCCAGGAACTGTTGTCTTCTATCACAAGTGTTAATCATTCTAGTTCACTTTGCTTAGTTTTTCTCTGGGGGAATGTATAAACACACACACACACACACACACACACACACACACACACACCACACAAACATTGCCATATCTTTTGCAATTGTTCTACACTTTTCTAGGGAGTTATCCTCAGAAGGGCAGCTCACTTGCTTTGTAAATGCAGCAGCAGCATCTTGCCCAGCCCACCATCTTGCCCACCATATTCCAGAGGCCTTTCCTACCCCAGGCAAATGAAGTATGAAGGCTAGCAATCTGAACTGGACACCTGCTCAGTCAGTTTTTAAATTTTGCAAGTGAAATAACTCTTCCCTTCCTGCAGGCTGATTGCTCTTGAGCTTCTTAGTTTGACACTTTCTACCAGCTGGCTAGAGTTTGAGGACCATGATGATATCTGATTGAAGTCTTTTTGAATGTCATTAGACTTGCTATGGTTGTATCCATCTCTGATATGCTCTAGAGCTTGCTTTAAGAAATCCTTCTTGATCTGTACTATCCAGTTTCTGACTGTATAGGTGAAACATTCAGACTATAAGGCATTAGGTAGAATGAATAACTTTCATTCTTTAAATCTGCTTGTCAGTTTATCTCAATATACTGTAGCTAGTCTACCAATGCTAATGTATAGTTATTAATGAAACCAAATCATTCAACTATGATGGTTTTGTTTGCTGCCAAAATTAATTCATGGAATGCTTCTGTTATTTAATATTGGAAGGTGTCTAAACATGTGTAATGAAGTGGACAATTATCCTCAGATGTTTCAAAAGGTGCAAATATTTCTCAATAATTTGAATGTACTTCATTAATGGTTTGGGGAAAATGTTTAAGGAAACTTAATAATATGCTTAACTGGAAACTTTTTTATCTAACAGACTAAGAAATATCAGAAGTCAAAGGAAATCTCAGATATTCATGGAAGCTTATTAGCAACTCAAAATGGAAAAACAATTATTTGCCACCCTCTATTAATGTTTAAGCAGCTCATGATGTAACCATGCAGCTGAATGCTACTAAACAATAAAAAGAACTAGCCACAGTCACATATAACTTTGAAGATTCTCAAAATTATTATAATAGGTGAAAGAAAACTGTAATCTGTAATGAGAGAAGGCAAGTCAAAGGTTGCCTGGAGGTGACAATATGGGATGTTGAGAAAAGATTTAAAAAGAACTTGATGATCAAAACATTCAGTAAGTGATCCTGGTGTGTGTGTGTGTGTGTGTGTGTGTGTGTGTGTGTATGTGTGTGCGTGTGCGCGCTTTAGACATGGGCTTCATATGACAAATATATTTCAGTAAAACTATTTTGAAAATATAAACAAATAAGAATACGCATACCACCCATATCTTTTTATCAATAAATAAAGATTTGGAAAACTGAGATTGAAATGTCAATCATCTATCTGTCGGTCTATCTATCTATCCATATATACCTTTATTATTATTGCTGTTATTACTATTATTAATTGCAATTTGTGGGCACTTTATCCTCTTATTAATGGCAAACTGATCTGAGATTTTCTGTTTCAATCCCTTTATCACTGATGGGGCTGGTGTGGGGACCAAAGCATTTGGTTCAGATAGACACTTACAAAACGAGATGGAGACATGCACCAGGCTTTTCTGCTTTTTTTCATTCACTCCCCAATTCAACAAACATATGGAGTACTTGCAGTGTTTTAAGCAGAGAAAGAATGGTTTAAAATAATGTGTTATCATCATGGAACTTCTATCATAGAGCAGAGGGAAAGATAGTATTTATTATTCATGCAAATTTACAATACAGTTGTAGCAGGCCACTCAGGAGCACACTTCAACAGCACACAAAAGCCTAGAAGTTGGTGGCTCAGGTACAAATATGTATATATGACCACCCTGGAGGGGGAATCTCAGAAACTATCAGTTTAATGTCTATACATTAAACACCTCATATAGTGGACACTGTACACCACATTAAACATTTGATTATTATTATTGTGTTGTAGTTGTCTACTCCAAAATATACTCAATGCACAAATACTGAAAAATTCTAACAATGCATATCCAGTGTTCTATGTTGATGACTGTAAGTGAAGTTAGAAGATATTCCCTTTAGTTTGGTTTCCAGCTCTCTGGGGTGTCTGCTGCAGGACCTTAGAGACATTTCATCCCTCCATTCAGTCCTAGTTACTTCATCTGCTAAGTAAAAGGAAGAAAAAAATGAGCAGGGTTTTTTGTTTGTTTGTTTTTTTGAGACGGAATTTCTTTGTGTAGTTTTGGAGCCTGTCCTGGAACTCACACTGTAGCCCAGACTGGCCTTGAACTCACAGAGATCTGCTGCCTCTGTCTCTCCAGTGCTGGGATTAAAGGCATGCACCACCACTGTCTAGCTATGAACAGGGTTTTAAGAACTACAATACAAAATGTTCAAAGACACTGAGTAAACCCTAGTAGTTATAGTTGCTGATAGAATAAAGATAACTGTTGTATTTACACAGCATAGATTGACCTATTTTTTTTTATTCTCAGTGGGGTTTAACTCCATACATCCTTTGTATATTAAGAAGCACACGAGTTTTATTTTTGATCTTGGGAAAGTAAGAGGGTTTTAAGACAAAGAGGAAATACCAGTAATGAGGTAATGAAACAATTATGCAACCTAGGACATGAATGCCAAAACTAGAATATTCAAATTTGATGTGAAAGTTCTTGTTTATACACATCGTGTTTCTTGTACTCACTTGGGTGGTACTCTGCATGCTAACAGAGGACAAACTTATACATCAACTTACCTACAAACTCTCTGAACTACAAATGTGACCTTTTGGCATGATATGATGGTTCAATAGTGGCAGAAATGTCATGGGAGTGACCAACAGCTCTCTTAACAGATTTAAGGCCCACTCTGTGATAGGAAACCCATGTCTTACACTGCTTAGGTGGCTAGGGACCTGAGAGCGGATAGGCAATGGGCCTAGAGGAAATCCAAATACTATTTCCTGCTAAATGACATAATAATAAAAAGATCCCTAATGATATTCTGCTATACTCATAGATCAGTGCCTCACTTCGCCATCATCGGAGAAGCTTCCTCTTGCAGTAGATTGGAACTAATACAGTGACACACAACTGAACAATGTGCAGAGATGGAGAGACTCTGAAACACTCTGTCCTAAATGAGATGCCTTCATCAAACTCCTCCCTTCAGGACTCAGGCAGCTATATAGAAGAGGAGGCAGAAAGTGTAAGAGCCAGAAGGGATGGATGACACCAAGAAAACAGTGTTTTCCAGACACAGAATGATGTACATATAAAATCACAGAAACTGGCGGCATGTACAAGTCCTGCCTGCATAGGTCCAAGTCAAATAGAGTATCAATGCTGAGAAGGAAAAGTGAACATGAGCTCCCATACCTAACCAAGAAGCTATCGCTAATTGACAACCTCTTGCAAAAGAAAGTTTAGTTTTCTTCTATGGAGTCTCACTGGATAGATTAATCACACTTAAGGGTAGCCTCCGTGCCCAATAGTAGATGGCCAACACAAAATTAATTCAATGGCATTTTATTGCTTTGGGATAATGCTTTTGTAAACTGGTTTAATAAAATGCTGATTGGCCAGTACCCAGGCAGGAAGTATAGGCAGGATACACAGACAAGGAGAATTCTGGGAAGAGAAAGGCTGAATCAGGAGATGCCAGCCCACTGTCCAGGGAACAGCATGTAATGGCACACAGGAAAAGCCATGGAACATGTGACAACATGGATTAACAGAAATGGACGGTGTTTAAGTGTAAGAGCTAGTCAGTAGTAAGCCTGAGCTAATGGTCAAGCAGTTTTAATTAATATAAGCCTCTGTGTGTTTACTTGGGGGATGCAAGTGGGAGAGATTTGTCCAACTACATTTTATAAGACAATTTTAAAACTCATATTGCTTAATTGAGGGTAGTATTGCTAGCAGGATGAGTAAAAGAAATTTACCTAGTTTAAACTTGACACATTATTTCCTCATGGCCTGGAATTTTTTCTAATAATAACAGTATTTTATGTATCTTCCATTGATTCATTTATTTGTTAATTCTCTAAATATTATACACCCAGCCCTGTTTTAGAAGCTGCTCCATGGAGCTTTTCTTCTATAAGATGTTTCATGATCAGCAGACAAGTCTAGGACTAATTCACTCTCTGAGTACTAGAGATCAATCAACTTTAATCTTACATAAAAATATTCAGTTTCATACTTTCTTCCAGATACTATGGTGAGGAAAATACAATCTTGTCTCTAGCCTCATGAAGATGATTAATATAAAGTAGTCCTACTGGACAAATAGTCACAAGTGTGATGAATGTTTCACAGTTTTAAGTCCAAGATGTCCCGAGGATATCTAACAAAGATATTATCTGATACCTGAGGTCAGGAGCAGGATGACTTGTGAGTTCAAGGTACTCTGAGAGATGGCTTATAAGAAGAAACCAATATTAGAATTGTGTTTTTCCCATCACTCACTTCCATTACTTATCCACTTGCTTGCTCCTCTTCATTTAGTTGCCCATATGAATACTTCTTTTGTTTTCAAACCATCCCAGCTCCTTTTCCCTGAGAACAGATGATATTCTTTTCCACAAATATGTAGTAAAATATTATTTTAAGGTGTGCTACTTTTGTTTATGTTGCATTTGTTTGACTATGTAACACTGTGTTACTGTGCGTGTCTAAAACATCTGATGGTCTAATAAAGAAATGAAGGGTCAATAGCAAGGCAGGAGAAAGGATAGGCAGGGCTGGCAGGCAGAGAGAACATATAGAAGGAGAAAATCTGAAAAGAAAAGGAAGAAATAGCCAGAGAAGGAGGAGGACATCAGGGGCCACCACCCAGCAATACAGCAAGCCATGGAGTATGAGTAAGATTTACAGAAGTAAGAGAATGGGCAAAGCCCAGAGGCAAAAGATAGATGGGACTAATTTAAAGTTAAGAAAAACTGGCAAGAAACAAGCCAAGCTAAGGCTGGGCTTTCATAATTAAGAATAAGCCTTTGAGTGTGATTTATCTGGGAGCTGGGTGGTGGGCCCCCCAAAAGAGCAAACAGTAAAATGAGTAAAAAGAAAACAACAACATAAATATCCTTCATATTGCCTGACTTCATATCAATTTGCTCTTATTATTTAATAATGACAGTAATCATTAGGAATAACTGGTGCTCAAAATCTTAATTAAGAAGTAAGGAAATTTGTCTGTAATATTATTTTTCCAAATGATTTTGAACATGTTACCCACACAGATGATGTTGCACTGAACTTTAAAACCATGCTAATATATGTATATGTTGCAGCTTCACTATGTTCAAAAAGGATATAGTTTGTATATGGTGTGCTTCCCAAAGTCTCACGTGTAGGAGCTTAGTCCTTAATGTGGTGACATTAGCATTAATAAGACATTTAAATGACCAGATATTGTGGAAGAGGCTTTGTTCCTTGGGGATATTGCCTGTGGAGGAATTAATGGTGGTATCATGGGAGCCAATTACTTCTTGAAAGAGGATTGTCACAGTAAGAATATGACCCTTCTTGCCTTGCCATGGCTATTGTTCCCATTCACACAAGACCTTACCATGAAACTGTCTATTATGATGTAATGTAGTCAGGATACACAATTCCACAGGAACTATAATACTGTTTGGA